>CAUYPK010049200.1:0-102974 GCA_963574355.1 Loris lydekkerianus | reverse complement strand
GGTTGTTTGGTGAGCCTGGGCTGGATTCAAACCTGCCAGCTCAGGTGTAGGTGGCTGGTGCCTTAGCTGCTTAAGCAACAGGTGCCGAGCGCCATTTAAAATTTTAAAACTTTATTATTTGATGTAGCTTGGTCTAGTTTGCTCCATGTAGAAGTAATTGCAAATTTCATGAAAAAAAATTTTTTTTTTCTTTTTTTGACTGGGGCTGGGTTTGAACCCACCACCTTCGGCATATAGGGCCGGCACCCTACTCCTTTGAGCCACAGGCTCTGCCTTTTTTTTTTTTTTTTGAGACAGAGTCTTACTATGTCACCCTTGGTAGAGTGCTGTGGCATCACAACTCACAGCAACCTCCAACTCTTGGGCTTAAGCCATTCTCTTGCGTCAGCCTCCCAAGTAGCTGGGACCACCGACGCAAGCCACAGTACCCAGCTATTTTTTGTTGTTGTTGCGTTGGTCATTGTTTAGCTGGCCCAGAACGGGTTTGAACCCACCAGCCTTGGTGTATGTGGCTAGTGCAGTAACCACTGTGCTACGGGCACTGAGCCAAGTCTTTTGATTTCTTCAACATGTAACTAAACCTTGGCACATTTGACATTTGGGTAGATAATTCTTTGTTGTGAGCGGCTCTCCTGTGCATTGTAGGATGTTGAGCAGCATCCTTTACCTCTACCACTACGTGCAGGTAACACTGCCAACTCTTTATATCCACTTCCCCAGCCACTTTCTCCTTACCAGTTGTATCAACTAAAAACATCTGCAGACTGCCAAATGTTGAGAACTTAAGAACACTTAAGACTTTGTCAGTTACATAGTATGATTTAGGTAAAGGATAAATGGACAGTAAAGGTATGAAAAATAACTACTGGCTTTGTTTTTCAAACTTCAACTTTGTTTCCTCTTTTTAATATTTTTCTTTTAAATTTTCTACCTTTTGGGGGTGGCGCCTGTGGCTCCGTGAGTAGGGCGCTGGCCCTGTATAAGCAGGGTGGTGGGTTCAAACCCAGACCCGGTCAGACTGCAACAAAAAATAGTCAAGCGTTGTGGCGGGCACCTGTAGTCCCAGCTGCTCGGGAGGCTGAGGCAAGAGAATCGCGTAAGCCCAAGAGCTGGAGGTTGCTGTGAGCCGTGTGATGTCATGGCATAATGCCCGAGGGCAGTACAGTGAGACTCTGTCTCTACAAAAAAAAAAATTTTTTTCTACCTTTTGATTTAAAGAAAATAGCAAAATTCCTTATCAAAAATGAATATAACAAGAACTTGAACAATTTTTTTATTTTTTGCAGTTTTTTTTTTTTTTGCCGTGGCTCGGTTTGAACCAACCACCTGTGGCATATGGGGCCAGCGCCCTACCCGTTTGAGCCACAGGCACCACCCTAATTTGAACAATTTTTTTTAACAGTAGAAAAGTGTTTTTTGGTGTAGGTTATAGTTCTGTGTAACTTACATAAATAGTATGCCTCACTGAGTTCTGGATTGGGTTGAGTAAAGAAAGTTTATAGATTGGGGGGGGAAAAGTCAAAAGCAAGTAATATTGTTTGGTGGTGCATTTCTTTCTTTCTTTTTTTTTTTTTTTTTTTGAGATAGGATATCTCACTTTGTTACCCTCAGTAGCGTGTCATAGCCTCATAGCTCACCACAACCTCAAATTCTTGGGCTCAGGCAATCTTCTTGCCTCAGGCTATGGAGTAACTGGGACTACAGGTGCCCACCACAACACCTGGCTATTTTTAGTGACAGGGATCTCACTCTTGCTCAGACTGGTCTTTGAACTCATAAACTCAGGCAATCTACCCACCTCAGCTTCCCAGAGTGTTAGGATTACAGGTGTGAGCCACTGCACCTGGCCTTGGATTTCTTGTATTACTTTACTGTTAGTCTCTGTTCATTGGGCATAGCATTAGATGCTTCTGGGCTCCCCAAAGGGGTGACATTCTAGGGGAGCCCAGAAGTGTAAATTATACTCTTATTTTCCAGTAAGCCGTTATTGAACATATTGATACAGCTTCTTAAGACTTACCCGTTTGGAGAGGTTGGACAAATAAAGGATAGATAAGATGGCTCAGTGCCCATAGCTTAGTGGTTAGTGGCTGGCCACATACACAGAGGCAGGCAGGTTTGAACCTGCTGCAGGCCTGCTAAACAACAACTGCAACAAAAAAACAGCCAGGCCCTGTGGCTCAGTGAGTAGGGCGCCAGCCCCATATACTGAAGGTGGTGGGTTCAAACCCAGCCCTGGCTGAACTGCAATGACAAAAAAGTAGCCAGGCATTGTGGCGGGCGCTTGTAGTCCCAGCTACTAGGGAGGCTGAGGCAAGAGAATTGCCTAAGCCCAGGAACTGGAGGTTGCTGTGAGCTGTGAACGGGACTCTACCAAGGGCGATAAAGTGAGACTCTGTCTCTACCCCCCCAACCCCCCCAAAAAAAGAAGACAGCGCCTGTGGCTCAGTGTGTAGGGCGCTGGCCCCATATGCCAAGGGTGGTGGGTTCAAACCAGCCCCGGCCAAACTGCAACAACAAAAAAAATAGCCAGGCGTTGTGGCGGGCGCCTGTAGTCCTAGCTACTTGGGAGGCTGAGGCAAGAGAATCACTTAAGCCCAACAGTTTGAGGTTGCTGTGAACTATGACACACGGCACTACACAGGGCGACAGCTTGAGACTCTGACTTAAAAAAAAAAAAAAAAAAAAAAAAAAGAAAAAAGTGCTAGGTGCAGAGTACTGTATTTTGCCATATATAATGTGCTCCCATGTATCATGCATAGACGTTTTTTGGACCAAACTTCTAGAGTAAAAATCTTTTATTTTTGTTCAATGCCCATAGTTCAGTAGTTAGGGTGCCAGCCACGTACACCAAGGCTGGTGGGTTTGAACCTGGCCTGGACCTGCTAAACAACAGTGACAACTACAACAAAAACAACAAAAAAAATCTTTTATTTTAATTATTTTATTTTTAATTATTTGAGACAGAGTCTCATTATGTTGCCTTGGGTAGAGTGCTGTGGTGTCACAGCTCACAGCAACCTCAAACTCTTGGACTTCAGCGATTCTCTTGCCTTAGCTCCCAAGTAGCTGGGACTACAGGCGCCTGCCACAATGCCCGGCTATTTTTTGGTTGTAGTTGTCATTGTTTGGCAGGCCTGGGCTGGATTCAAACCCTTCAGCTCCAGTGTATGTGGCTGGTGCCCTAGCCACTGAGCCTCTTTATTTTATATTTTATTTATTTTGGGAGAGAGTCTCAAGCTGTCACCCTGGGTAGAGTGCTGTAGTGTCACAGCTCACAGCAACCTCCAACTCTTGGGCTTAAGCGATTCTCTTGCCTCAGCCTCCCAAGTAGCTGAGGCTACAGATGCCCACCACAAGGCCCGGCTTTTTTTGGTTGTAGTTGTCATTGTTGTTTGGCAGGCCTGGGCTGGATTCAAACCCACCAGCTCTGGTGTATGTGGATAGCACCCTAGCCACTGAAGTACAGGCACCAAGCCATATATATATATATTTTGAGACAGAGTTTCACTATGTCGCTCTGGGTAGAGTGCTATGACATTATGGCTCACAGCAACCTCCAACTCTTGGGCTTAAGCAAGTCTCTGGCCTCAGCCTCCCAAGTAGCTGGGACTATAGGTGCTTGCCACAACACTCAGCTGTTTTTTGGTTGCAGTTGTCATTGTTGTCTAGCTGGCCTGAGCTGGGTTTGAACTCACCGGCCTCGGTGTATGTGGCTGGCACGGTAACCACTATGCTGTGGGTGCTGAGCCTATTTTAAATTTTTAATTTTTTATTGGTTCATATTTAAATACTTGTTTTTTGTATTATAAAGGAATTTTAGCATTTAACAGTGTGGTATTTTATGTAACAGATAATTACAAAATAAGAACAGAAACATGGTACAAGGAATTTATGTACTGGTAACAAATTTATGAGATATTTCTGTATCATAGAAGGCCAAGAACTCTTTGCAACTGTCAATATTGTAAGTATCATCTTGGCCGGGTTTGGTGGCTCATGCCTGTAATCTTAGCACTCTGGGAGGCCGAAGTGGGAGGGGGATTGCCTGAGTTTACAAGTTTGAGACTGCCCTAAGCCAGAGAGAGACCTCGTCTCTAAAACAGAAATGGCCAGGCGTTGTGACAGGTGCCTATAGTCCCAGCTACTTGGGAGGCTAAGGCAAGAGAATCACTTGAGCCCAAGAGTCTGAGGTGGTTGTGAGCTATGACATCAGAGCACTCTACCCAGGGCAACATAGTGAGACTCTGTCTCAAAAAAAAAGGTACCATTTAGGGCTTGGCACTTGTGGCTCAAGTGGCTAAGGTGCCAGCCACATACACCTGAGCTGGTGGATTCAAATCCAGCCCGGGCCTGCCAAACAACAGTGATGGCTACAACCAAAAAATAGCCGGGCGATGTGGTGGGCTCCTGTAGTCCCAGCTACTTGGGAGGTGGAGGCAGGAAAATCGCTTGAGGCCAGGAATTGGAGGTTGCTGTGAGCTGTGATGTCATGGCACTCTACCCAGGGCGACAGCTTGAGGCTCAGTCTCAAAAAAAAAAAAAATGCCATTTAGGCGGCACCCATAGCTCAGTGGGTAGGGCACTGGCCACATGAACCGAGGCTGGTAGGTTTGAACCCGGCCCAGGACAGTTAAAAACAGCGATGACAACTGCAACAAAAAAAAGAGCCGGTGTTTTGGCGGGAGTTTGTAGTCCCAGCTTCTTGAGAGGCTGAGGCAAGAGAATCGCTTAAGCCCAGGAGTTGGAGGTTGCTGTGAGCTGTGATGCCACGACACTCTGCTGAAGGTGACATAGTGAGACTTTGTCTCAAAAAAAAAAAAAAGTATCTTCTATAATTTCTACATTACCAGTGTCTTCAGAGGAGTCACTTTCCTTATCATAGTAAATTTCCTCACCCTCAGTTTCACCCATGGCATTGCTGATGCCTCATTTTTTCCCCACAGTGGTAAGATAGGATTTTATTAGACAGAAAGGAATACAGAAAAAGCAACAAGCACCAGAGCTTCTGGCAAAGAGGAAGACCCAAGTTGGAAGTCTCCCTGATGCCTTTTTTTTTTTTTTTTTTTTGTAAAAAACGCCCGTCTCACTTTATCATTCTCGGTAGAGTGCTATGGTGTCACAGCTCACAGCAGCCTCCAACTCCTGGGCTTAGGCTATTCTCTTGCCTCAGCCTCCCGAGTAGTTGGGACTACATATGCCCGCCACAATGCCCCAGCTATTTTTTTTGTTGCAGTTTGGCCGGGGCCAGGTTTGAACCTGCCACTCTGGGTATATGGGGCCGGTGCCCTACTCACTGAGCCACAGGTGCCGCCCAAGATGCCTCATTTTTAAAATGATTTCACAGCCACTTCCTTCTTGACACTATTCCATGGTATTAGGATCCAATCACAAACCTGGGTGATGGATGCTTTCTTGATTCAGCTTGTAGGTTTTAAATCATTACCAGCTGACTGCATCCATGATGTCCACTCTTAACTCATTAGGGCCTTAAATGGCTTGTTTACTGACACATCAAGAGTTTGCAGTTGGCTGGTTAGTCTAACAGTTATAGCAAGTTGGGTTTTCAAGTCTGCTGTTATTGCTTTTGCACTTTGTATGACATAGGCTTTGAAGTGATGGAAAATAAGCAAAGCTGGTGTTTTAGGTAATCCTTGGTCTTCATGATCAGACTGTGTTAAACCAGATTTTCATGCCTTCTTCATTCATCCATCCTTTTTCAGGCACATGGGTAATAACTCCACTTCAAATCTTTTCTTTTGGAAACATTTTTCTTTTCAAGATGATCATAGGTAGTAGTTTTGTCCTGTCTGCACAATAGGCTAGAACAACAGTGAAATGTGTTTTCTGGCCAGGCGAGGTGGTTCAAACCTGTCATCCTAGCACCCTGGGAGGCCTAGGTGGGTAGATTGCCTGAGCTCAGGAGTTCAAGACCAGCCTGAGATAGAGTGACACCCCGTGTCTAAAAATAGTTGGGCTTTGTGGCAGGTGCCTGTATTCCCAGCTACTTGGGAGTCTGAGACAGGAGAATCACTTGAGGCCAAGAGTTTGAGGTTGCTGTGAAGTATGATAGATGGGAGACAAAGTGAGATTATCTTATAAAAAAAAAAATTCTCATGTCCACTTAGTGTTAGCAGCTACTGTAATTGCTCCCTTGATATCCACAGTTCTGTTGGATAGCATATGAAATGTGAGTGGGACCTTATCCATATTGTTGATTTGGGATAGGTCATAGTTATAAGTCTTTTGAAGATTGATGACTTAAGAATGAAATTCCAAAGCTTGATTTCCATAGGCTGCTGGTAGTTTGGGGGCAAGTTTTGTTCATGTCCCCATGCTCAAACCTCCTTCATAAGGTTAAAGCACCATTTAGGTGTCCCTGAGAAATCATCTATTTGTGTGTGTGTGTGCACGCACGCAGTCCTTTTACCCTCTCCTTGTGTCTTGGTCAAAACAGAGATCCCAGTTTGATGCTGCTCTGGAATCCAGGTTTTCTCCTCCTGCTCCATCTCTGACCACTTTGGAAGTTTCCCTCACATTGCCCTCTTCTGTCTTGGCATCTTAAGAAGCTTTTATTCTTATTTCCTTCATGATCTGGTAATAGTCTTTGTAGGAGGAGGTTTAAAGTGTCTTTCGGCAGCTCTGTTCTCATCTTGTTTAGCTTTTTTTTTTTGAGACTCACTTTGTCACCCTCAGAGTGCTAGAGGGCCCCGGTGTCATAGCTCACAGCAACGTCAAACCCTTGGGCTCAAGCCATTCTCTTGCCTCAGCTTCCTGAGTAGCTGGGACTGCAGGCACCTGCTACAATGCCTGGCTATTTTTAGAGACAGGGTCTTGATCTTCTTGTTTAGGCTGGTCTCAAATCCGTGAGCTCAGGCAGTCCACCCTCCTTGGTCTCCCAGAGTGCTAGGATTATAGGTATGAGCCACCGTGCCCAGTTCTCTAGTGTATTTAATAGCTGTTCACTTTGGCCTAGCTCATGCCTGTAATCCTAGCACTCTGGGAGTTAAGATGGGTGGGTTGTATGAGCTCAGGAGTTCCAGACCAGCCATAGCAAAGTGAGATCCTGTCTTTACTAAAATAGAAAAACTAGCCCAGCATTGTGGCAGGTGCCTGTCGTCCCAGTACTTAGGAGGCTGAGGCAAGAGGATCGCTCAAACCCCAGAGTTTGAGGTTGCTGTGAGCTATGAGGCCATGGAACTCTACCCAGGCCACAGAGTGAGAAACTTTGTCTCCAAAAAAAAAAGAAACAAAATCCCAAAAACTGTTAGCTTAAAGCTTGCAGTATACAAAAACTGTTTTGACATTTTCCAAAAGATTTTCCAATATTTATTATAAAAATGGCTTGTATCAGTTAGCTCCCACCTAAGATACACACAGAGAAATACGTCACTGTTCATTGGCCAAAAAATGCTTTTGTTGGAAGTTTCTCATAAGTTTAACAAAACTGATTACCACATTCCAGGCTATTATTTTGCATACAGATACTACTTTCTAGGGCAGCGGTTCTCAACTTGTGGGTCGTGACCCCAGGACCCACAGGGTCCTGACCCCGTGACCCCAGGGCCACAGCATTAGGAAGGCTGACAACCACTATTCTAGGGGTATACTCTTAACGCATAAGCATGCATAAAATGATTAAAAACATACATTGATATGGGTGGCAACCATAGTTCAGTGGATAGGGCACCGGCTGGCGGGTTTGAACCCAGCCCAGGCCAACTAAACAGTGATGACAATTGCAACAAAAAAGTAGCCAGGTGTTGTGGCAGGCGCCTGTAGTCCCAGCTACTTGGGAGGCTAGGGCAAGAGAATTGCTTACACCAGGAGTTTGAGGTTGCTGTGAGCTGTGATGCCACAGCACTCTACTGAGGGCAACAAAGTGAAAATCTATCTCAAAAAAAAAAAAACCAAAATCATAGATATGGAATTAGCACCATCCACGTGTAATGCCTACCCTTAATTTTCCTTAAAAAAAAAAAAAAAAAAAAAATCTGGGTAAAAGTGTGCATTATACATGCCAAAATACATTAAATACTATGGGAGTTTTGAGGGTGTGTGTAGAGTCAGGTTCTTGAGTTGGGTGCTAAAAAAAAGTTAAGATCTCAAATTTCAGGAGGCAGTCTCAAAGGAATTACAGGAATATTTAAATTTATAAGTAAGTGATCTTTTCTGTAGAACTCTGAGTTGGAACTAGGGAGCAGAGAGATTATTGTTAAAATTAGTTAAACACATTTACCTGGCTCAGCACCCATAGCTCAGTGGTTAGGGAGCTGGCCACATGCCCCGGGGCTGGTGGGTTCCAACCTGGCCAGGGCCTGCTAAACAACAATGACAACAATAACAGAAAAATAGCCAGACACTGTGGTGAGCACCTATAGTCCCAGCTACTGGGAGGCTGAGTCAAGAGAATTGCTTAAGCCCAAGAGACTCTGTCTCAAAAAACCAAACACATTTATGTGTTAATAACAGAAAGGTGGCTCTGGTGGCTAGGGCACTAGCCACATACACCAGAGCTGGCGGATTCGAATTCAGCCGGGGCCTACCAGACGACAATGCAACAACAACAACAACAAAAATAGCTGGGCGTTGTGGCAGGTGCCTGTAGTCCTAGGTACTTGGGATGAAAGAGAATCGCTTAAGCCCAAGAGTTTGAGGTTGCTGTGAGCTGTGACACCATAGCACTCCACCCAGGGCGACAGCATGAGACTCTGTCTCAAAAAAAAAAAAAAAGTTGGACAGCTCTTACATACTCCAACATATTCATAGTTGTGGAGATAGCACTCACATCAAGAAACAGACTATTACCAGCCACCATGAGAACCTCCTGCCTTAGCCTCCTAGAGTGCTTGGATTACAGGTAAGAGCCAAAATGATCGGATAAGAACCTCCTTTCTTTCTTTCTTTTTTTTGGGGGGGTGGGGGGGACAGAGTCTCACTTTATCCCCCTAGTAGAGTGTCATGGGGTCACAGCTCACAGCGACCTCAAACTCTTGGGCTCGAGGGATTCTCTTGCCTCAGCCTCCCAAGTAGCTGGGACTATAAGCGTCCGCCACAATGCCCAGCTATTTTTTTTTTCTTTTTCCTCAGACCGTTAAGTTAATGAGTCCGGCTATTTTTTTTAGAGATGAAGTCTACCTCTGGCTCAGATTGGTCTCGAACCTATTAGCTCAGGACCCGCCTTAGCATCCCCGAGTGTTAGGATTCTAGGCATGAGCCAAGAACCTCCTTTGTTTTCTAGTTATTTTCCTAACTTCCAGTAGCAGAGATTAGTTTTGAGTATATTTGAATAAAAGAATAGATATAATTTTAAAGGTTTTCAAAAGATGCTTTTTAAAATCTTTGTTAAAAAATATAATGGAGGCTCAGTGCCTGTGGCTCAAGCAGCTAAGGTACCAGCCACATACACTTGAGCTGGCAGGTTCGAATCTAGCCTGGGCCCAACAATGACAATGCAACAACAACAACAACAAAAAATAGCTGGGTGTTGTGGCCGGCACCTGTAGTCCCAGCTACTTGGGAGGCAGAGGCAGGAGAATCGTTTGAGCCCAGGAGTTGGAGGTTGCTGTGAGCTATGATGTCACAGCACTCTACCCAGGGCGACAGCTTGAGGCTCTGTCTCAAAAAAAAAAAAAAAAAAAAATGTAGTCTTAGAAAATGTGCTAAAATGCATTGAATGTTAGTGCTAAAAGAAACCTTACATCTAAGCCAAGCTTCTCTGTCATCTGTAAGATCAGGAAATTGAAGCCCAAAGAGGTTGATTATTAACCACACAGAAAAGGTTAACGGTGGGTGAGCCTAGGCTTTTTGCATACCGTTCTACTCCAGCTATAGTAGTTGTGTTTTGTAACTTTTTTTTTTTATCATAAATAGTACTTTGCTGAATGCTAACAGAGCTGTATATACAAAAGGAATGATAATTTAATATTATTTAAGTGTATCTTCCTTTTTTCTCTTAGAGTGAAAATTTAAACTTGCCAGGAAACAGATATTTAACTCCTAAAGGGGTAATACAGTAAATTTCACTTAGCACTTAGCAGTCTGGGTTTTGGAATTACATTTTCTTTTTTTTTTTTTTTTTTTTGCAGTTTTGGCCAGGGCTGGGTTTGAACCCACCACCTCTGGCATATGGGGCCGGCACCCTACCCCTTTGAGCCACAGGAGCCACCCTGGAATTCGATTTTCTTTTGAGTCCTGGCTTTTCTACTTAATACCTGAAGTACTGATTATATTTCAATTTTCTGTCTTTACTGTAAAATGTGGAAAGATTAGGCGACTCTTTATAGTGCTCAGAGCAATGCTTAGGACCTTATTTAAAAGTTCAGTAAAATGTGGCCAGGTGAGATGGCTCACGTTTATAATCTTAGCACTCTTGGGGGCTGAGGCAGGTGGATCGCCTGAGCTCATGGGTTCAAGAACAGCCTGAGCAAGAGCAAGACCAAGACCTTGTCTCTAAAAATAGCCAGGTGTTGTGGCTGGTGCTTCTAGTCCCAGCTACTTGGGAGTCTAAGGCAAGACAATAGATTGAGCCTAAGAGTTTGAGGTTGAGCTGTGATGCCATAGTACTCTACCGACGGCAACAAAGTGAGACTTTGTCTCAAAAAAAAAAAAAAAAACCAAAAAAACCCCCAAAAGTTGGGTAAATGGATAGCTGTTCAATGTCAAAATTAGCTATGTTTTCATATTTTGTTCTGCTTGCTATTCTTGGATCATAAATGTTTCCTTCAGTGGTTTTTGGTAATTGCTTTATGTGAATTTGCCTCAGGAAATGGCATATGATGAGGGGTATAGTAATTCTGACAGTGTTTCTTTGTCATCTGTACAAACAACCAGTGAGGCTGGTGGCCAAGTAGTCCTCCCTTGTCCATAGTTTTGCTTTTTGTCGTTCCATTTACCTGTGGTCAGCTGTGGTCTGAAAACAGGTGAGCATAGTACAGTTAGATATTTTGAGAGAGACACCACATTCACATAACTTTTATTACACTATATTATTACAGTTCTATTTTATTATTGTTGTTACTCTCTTATTGTGCCTTACTTATCATAAGTATGTTTGTATAGGAGAAGACATAGTATACATGGTGCTCAGTACTGTCCGTGGTTTTAGGCATCCACTGAGGGTCTTGAAATGTTTCTCCTACAGATAAGGAAAAGGACTATACAAAGGAGTATATGTGGGCCTTTTTCTCAAGGTGTTAGTTAATCTATTTTTAGGAGATAGTTATAAATTGGAGAAAAGTTTATATTAAAATATAGATTTTTGGCTCGGCACCTGTAGCTCAGTGGCTAGGGTGCTGCCACATACACTGGAGCTGGCAGATTTGAATCCAGCCCTTGCCTGCCAAACAACAATGACAACTACAACCAGAAAATAGCCGGGCATTGTGGGGGTTGCCTGTAGTCCCAGCTACTTCAGAAGCTGAGGCAAGAGAATTGCTTAAACCCAAGAGTTAGAGGTTGCTGTAAGCTGTGACGTCTTGACACTTTACCCAGGGCCACAGCTTAAGGCTCTGTCTCAAAAAAATTAAATTAAAATAAAATGTAAATTTTTATTAACACAGAGTTTAGGTGGTTTTTCATTTTTCTTTTTTTTGAGACAGTCTCACTTTGTCACAATCAGGAGCGTCTCATCTCACAGCAAGCTCAAACTGTTGGGCTTAAGTGATCCTTTTGCCTTAGCCTTCTGAGTAGCTGGGACTACAGGTGCCTGCCACAACGCCTGGCTATTTTTTTGTTGTTGTTGTCATTGTTGTTTAGCAGTCCCGGACTGGGTTTGAACCTGCCTGCCCCAGCGTATGTGGCTGGTGCCCTAACCACTGAGCTATGGGCGCTGAGCCTGTTTTTATTTCTTGACATTGCTCTGGCATCCTGGAACTAGACCAAGGAATCCAGATTCTAATTCTATAGTATGTAACCTTGGATTCCTTTGTAAATCTCTTTTTAGAATTGGGTTTTGGAAGCTAGAAAGTAGCTCGTTGCATCTTACATCCATGTGATTTTCTTTTGTAGTTCTGAAAGAGTGTGAGAACTTTATTTCATTCAATACTCTTTTCTCTTTAGTTTTTGCTTTTACTGGATAACTACCTGTAGTTGAAAGCCTATTGACATTTTATACTACACAGTAGAACCTCCATAGTCGATCACCTCCTTAAGTTGACCTAATTTTCATAGACCAGATTTGCATGCACTGATACAAGTAATGTATCAGTGCAATTGGCCTACTTCCCTATGTTGACCAGTTTGTTATAGTCTCTCGGGTGTTCAACTTACAAAGGTTCTACTGTATATGGCAGTTTTATGAAATTGATGTTGTTCTTAGATCTGAAAGTTGCAGCTGTGAAGAAATTAACCTTATATCAAGTAACTTGGTGGAACAGAGTTTGAAATCAGGTCCCTGCCTCCCAAACGTTACTGATTAATTTTGGTTGAGAGAGTAGCTTACACTCATATCTGCTACTTATTCTTTACACATTCTTATTTTCTTATTTATTACTTTTTTTTTTTTTTTTTTTGCAGTTTTTGGCCAGGGCTGGGTTTGAACCCACCACCTTCAGCATATGGGGCTGGCCCCCTACTCTTTTGAGCCACAGGTGCTGCCCTTTTTTTTTTTTTTTTTGATAAAGGGTATTACTCTGTTTCCTGGGTTAGAGTGCAGTGGTATTATCATAGCTCACTGTAACTTCAAACTCCTGGGCTTGAACCATCCTGTTACCTCATCCTTCCAAGTGGCTGGGACTACAGTGTGTGGCACACCACCAGGCTAGTTTTTCTGGTTTTTTGTAAAGATGTGGTCTCACTTTTGCTCAGCCTGATCTGGCACTCTTGGCCTCAAGCAGTCCTTCTTCCTCAGTCTCCCAGAGTGCTAAGATTACAGGCATGAGCCACCATGCCCAGCCTCTATACATTTTTTTGTTTGTTTTTGAGACAGAGTCTCAGTTTGTTGCCCTCTGTAGATTGCTCTGTCTTCACAATTCATGGCAACCTCAAACTCTTGGGCTCCAGTGATTCTCTTGCCTCAGCCTCCCTAGTAGCTGGGACTACAGGCACCCTTCACAACACTTGGCTGGTTTTAGAGATGTGGTTTTGCTCTAGCTCAGGCTGATCTTGTACTCATGAGCTCAGGCAATCCTGCTACTTTGGCCTCCCAGGGTGCTAGGATTACAGGCGTGAGCCACTGTGCCAAGCAGTCTACACATTATTATTGTTGTTGTTGTTTTTAGAGACAGAGTCTTATTTTGTCGCCCTCGGTAGAGTGCTGTGGTGAAACAGCTTATAGCAACCTCAAACTCCTGGGCTTAAGTGATTCTCTTACCTCAGCCTCCGAAGTAGCTGGGACTACTGGCAACTACATGTTATTTTTAAAGATTTTTTAAAAATTATGAAATATTTTGTGCTTAGCAGTGAAAAAATAACATATGAACACCTTTTTGTCTGTGGTTCCTATTTATTTATTTATTATTTATTTATTTTTTTGAGATAGAGTCTTACTTTGTGATCCTGGTAGAGTGCTATGGCATCACAGCTCACAGCAACCTCAAACTCTTGGGCTTAAGCGATTCTCTTGCCTCAGCATCCCAAGTAGCTGGGACTACAGGCACCCTCCAGCTACTTTTGGTTTAGTTGTCATCGTTTGGCAGGCCCAGGCTGGATTCAAACCCGTCAGCCTTGGTGTATGTGGAGGGCACCTTAGCCGCTTGCTATAGGCGTCCAGCCTATGGTTCCTATTTAATCGATTTTAACCTTCTCATACTCGGTTACCCTTCCTCTTTCAAATAAAATAACACATAAAACACAGAGGTGAAGCTCATTTTATAACTTTTCCTCTGTTCTATTTTTTTTTTCCTTTTTAGGAATAACCACTCTTGACTGTTCTCATTCATGTTTTATAAGCTATTAATAGCATAATGTCTTGCCATAACAACACATTTTACTGCTTTTGTAAAGCTTAAAAAAATTTTTTTTACAGGTGATTATTATACTCCATCTCTTTTAGAAACTTTTTCTCTCAGTATTTTTATTTTATTTTTTCAGTTTTTGGCCGGGGCTGGGTTTGAACCTACCACCTCTGGTATATGGCGCCGGCGCCCTACTCCTTTGAGCCACAGGCACCACCCTTATTTTTTTTTAATTTTATTTATTTGTTTTGTTTGAAACAGAGTCTTGATCTGTTGCCTGGGCTAGAATGTCATGGCCTCAGTCTAGCTAACAGCAATTTAGCAATTCTCCTGCCTTAGCATTCTGAGTAGACTCTAAGCATTATGTTTAAAGATTTATGTGTGACTGGGAGACTGAGGCAGGTAGCTTGCTTGAGCTCACTAGTTCTAAAACCTGCCTGAGCAACAGTAAGACCCTGTCTCTTAAAAAAAAAAAAATAATAATAATAACCGGTTGTTGTGGCCAGTGTCTGTGCTCCCAGCTACTTGGGAGGGAGGCTGATGCAAGAGGATACCTTGAGCCCAAGAGTTTGAGGTTGCTGTGAGCTAAGATGGCACTCTACTGAGGGTGACAAAGTAAAACTCTGTCTTAAAAAAAAAAAAAATTATGTGTGATAATGTATAGTGCTAGTTCTTTAAATTACATTGTATTCCACTTTGTAGCTTGAAAATTTTATTATACTATTTATGGCATTTACTTTCGACTTTTAGCTATTGTAAAAATATGTATTGAACATAATTTTGTATGTTTTTAGGGGCCATATAAGAGGTTTTCTAGGAAGTAGAATTGCAGGATCTGAGTATATTTTCAGTTTCTGTATGACTAGATACTGCTTGCACTGTTCTCCACATGATCATATCAGTTTACACTGCCACTAACAGTTTATAAAAGAATTCTAGTGAATTGATTTTGTAAGACTTAGATATTTGCCCCTCTACATGGATGTGAAATGGTAGCTTATTTTAATTTTTATTTCCCTTGTCAGTAGAGATACTGGCATAATTTTGAATTTATTGTGTTATTTTGTTTTAGTGTTTACATTCTTTATGCCATTTTGTAAAAAATTAGCTGGTATGTATTTTTTTCCTTATTTGAGAGATTTTTATTCATGTAATTCTTTCATTATGTATTTTGCTTTTTAATTTTGTCTTTTTTTTTTTTTTTTTGAAAAGCCTCAAGTTATAACCCTGGGTAGAGTGCCGTGGCATCACAACTCACAGCAACCTCCAGCTCTTAGGCTTAGGTGATATTCTTGCCTCAGCCTCTTGAGTAGCTGAGACTATAGGGGTACCCGCCACAATGCCTGACTGTTTTTTGTTGCAGTTTGGCCAGTGCTGGGTTAGAACTGGCCACCCTTGATATATGGGTTTGGTGCCCTACTCCCTGAACCACAGGAACTGCCCCTTCCTACCTTCCACTCCCTCCCTGGCAATTTTTTTTTTTTGGTTGTAGTAATCATTGTTGTTTGGCAGGCCCGGGCTGGATTTGAACCCACTAGCTCTGGTGTAAGTGGCTGGCGCCTTAGCTGATTGAGCTATAAGCGCCGAGCCTTTTTTTTTTTTTTTTTCTTTTTTTTAAGACAGAGTCTCACTGTGTCGTCCTCAGTAGAGTGCTGTGATGTCACAGCTCACAGCAACCTCTTAATCTTGGCCTTAAGCAATTTTCTTGCCTCAGCCTCCTGAGTAGCTGGTTCTACAGGTGACACCTGGCTATTTTTTGTTGCTGTTGTTGTTTTTGCAGTTGTCATGGTTGTTTAGCAGGCCTGGGCTGTGTTCAAACCTGCCAGCCTCTGTGTATGTGGCCTGTGCCCTACCCACTAAGCTATGGGCACTGCCTTGTCTTAACTGTTTTATCTTCTTTTTATTGAAGTTGTGGTTGAATACACATAACATAAATTTTGTCATCTTAACCATTTTAAAGTGTACAGTTGATTGGCATTAAGTACATTCACATTGTTGTGTAGCCATCACCACCATCCATCTCCAGAACTCTTTCATCTTGCAAAATTGATGCTCTACCCATTATCACTAATTCCCTACTCCCTCTGTCACCCAGCTCATGGTAAAAAACCATTCTACTTTATGAATTTTACTACTCTGTCATACAGTATTTGTCCTTTTATGACTGACTTATTTTACTTAAGTTTGTCCTATGTCTTGTCTTATAGAAGTTCAGTTTTGAAGTAATCAAATTATATCTTTTTCCTTATGATGTGTTTTTTGGTTCTTAAAAATGAATTGATTCTGGGTGGCGCTCGTAGCTCAGTAGGTAGGGCGCCCACCACCAGGGCTGGTGGGTTTGAACCTGGCCCCGGACAGCTAAAAAAACAAATAAAAAAAGAATTGATTTTTTTTAACTTCTGTTCTCAGGCTTCTCTCTCTACCATATAATTGAAACTATTCACTCAGACATTACTAGTATCTTCCCAGTTGTCACATACAGAATAACTTCTCAGCAATCATCCATGTTGTACACCTTTCTTAACATTTCCGTTTCCATCTTAAACTATCCTATTTTGGTTGCTCTGATACTGTTCTGATTTTTTTGACCTCTGTTACTGCCCTTTATAAAATGTTAACAGTGATTCACCCTCTATTGTCATTTTATCTCTAAAATATTTTATTTTATTTTATTTTTTAGACTGAGTCTCTCTCTCTCTTGCCCTCAGTAGAGTGCCATATCCTCATAGCTCACAGTAACCTCAAACTCTTGGGCTCTAGTGATTCTCTTGCCTTAGCCTCCCAAGTAGCTGGGATTACAGGCGCCCACCACAATGTCCAGCTATTTGTAGAAACAAGGTCTCACTCTGGCTCAGGCTGGTCTTGAACCATGAGCTCAGTCAAGAGTATCACTTGAACCCAAGAATTTGAGGTTGCTGTGAGCTGTGATGCCACAGAATTCTACTGAGGACAGCAAAGTGAGGCTCTGTCTCAAAAAAATTTCAGACATATGGAGAGATACATTTTAATTTTGGTATTTCCTTCCATTGTTTTTTCTATTTATTATTTATATGCACATATTTATTTATTTTTCTTTCTTTATTTTTTTTTTTTGTAGAGACAGTCTCACTGTACCACCCTCGGGTAGAGTGCCATAACATCACACGACTCATAGCAATCTCCAACTCCTGGGCTTATGCGATTCTCTTGCCTCAGCCTCCCGAGCAGCTGGGACTACAGGCACCTGCCGTAATGCCCGGCTATTTTTTTGTTGCAGTTTTGCCAGGGCTGAGTTTGAACCCACCACTCTCGGTATATGGGGCCGGCGCCCTACTCACTGAGTCACAGACGCCGCCCTATTTTTATTTTTTATTAGAGACAGTGTCCTGCAGTGTTGTCCAGGCTAGAGAATAGTGGCATGGTCATAGCTCACTGCATACTTGAACTCTGAGGCACTAGTGATCTTCCTGCCTTAGCTTACCAAAGTGCTGAGGTTATAGGCATGAGCACTGTATCTGGCCCATATATAACATGTTAGAAGGGTTTTTTTTTGTTTGTTTGTTTTTTTATGGTTTAAAAGAACTTTGAATATTACTGTCACGTGACTTTAAAACCAACTCTGTCATTTTTAGTTTGTTTTAATTGTTTAAAGCTGTCTTCCCTTACTAGACATTGAGCCTCTCGAGGATAGGTATCATGGCTTATCCATCTTTGTATCATCAATGCTAAGGGATCTTTATTATGTAACAAATACTTAAAGACTCACTTTATGTTGGACACCATGATATGTGCTGGGAATATAACAGTAAGCAGGAAGGGGAAACAGACAAATGATAAATGCAATGCAGAGAAATACAAAAATCCTATTATTATTATTTTGAGACGGTCTCTCAAGCTGTCTCCCTGGGTAGAGTCCTGTGGCGTCACAACTCAACAGCAACTTCAAACTCTTGGGCTTAAGCTATTCTCTTGCCTCAGTCTCCCAAGTAACTGGGACTACAGGCACCTGCCACAGTGCCCGGCTGTTTTTTGTTTGTAGTTGTCATTGTTGCTTGGTGGGGCAGGTTGGATTCAAACCCGTCAGCTCCCATGTGTGTGGCTGACGCCCTAGCCGCTTGAGCTACTGATGCTGAGTCATACAATAATATATAGATAAAATCGATTGATTACTTTTCCTTAGGTGGACAGAAAAGATCTCTTCTAGGGTTTTAGAATGAGAAGACATGTCTGTAGGGGAAGAACATTCCAAATCAGAGGAAAAGATTAATGTGAAGATTCTAAAGTAGGAATGGGTTTCCCATATGTAAGCAACTAAAATGTATTGTGGCTGGAGTATTGTGGATAAAAGTAGAGAATGGTGAAAGATGAAGATATATGCTGGGTATAGTGGCTCACACCTATAATCCTAGCACTCTGGGAGGGCAATGAAGGTGGATTGCTTGAGCTCAGGAGTTTGAGACTAGCCTGAGCAAGAGTAAGACCCAGTCTCTACTAAAAACGAGCCAGATGTTGTGGTGGATGTCTGTAGTCCCCGCTACTTGGGAGGCTGAGGGAAGAGAATCGCTTAAGCCCTAGAGTTTAAAGTTGCTGTGAGCTATGACACTCTACCCAGGGTGACAGGTTGAGACTCAGTTAAAAAAAAAAAAAAGTTAAGGTGTAGAAGAGAGTTAGATCACATAAAACTTTCTAAGCTCTGGGTAGGGAGTTTGGATTTTAAGTAACCCTGAAAACAATTGGAGGCTTTAAAGGAAAGGACAAGCGTTATGGGTTTGTTTGTTTGTTTTTTGAGGCAGAGTCTTAAGCTATTGCCCTTGGTAGAATGCTGTGGCATCATAGCTCACGCAATCCTCTTGCCCAATTTTTTTTGGGGGGTGGGTAGAGTCTCACTGTCATCCTCCATAGTGCCGTGGCTTGTTAGCTCACAGCAACCTCAAACTCTTGGGCTCAGGAGATTCTGTTGCTTCAGCCACTTGAGTGGCTGGGATTACAGGTACCTGCCACAGTGCCCCACTATTTTTAGAGACAAGGTCTCGCTCTGGCTCAGGCTGGTCTCAAATTGTGAGCTCAGGCAATACACCTGCCTTGGCATCCCAGTTGCTAGGATTACAGTTGTGAGCCACCACACCAGGCCCAAGATTTATGGGGGGGTTTTTTGTTTGTTTTTTTGAGACAGAGCCTCAAGCTGTCGCCCTGGGTAGAGTGCTGTGGCATCACAGCTCACAGCAACCTCCAACTCTTGGGCTTAAGCGATTCTCCTCCGCCTTCCAAGTAGCTGGGACTACAGGTGCCCACCACAATGCCCGGCTACTTTTTTTTTGGTTGCAGCCGTCATTGTTGTTTGGCAGGCCCAGGCTAGATTCGAACCCGCCAGCTCAGGTATATGTGGCTAGTACCTTAGCCGCTTGAGTCACAGGCCCCGAGCCCCAAGATTTATGTTTTTGAGAGCATTTTGATTGCTGTGTGGAGAATGAATTCATACTAAAGATGTGAGAGAAAAGGATATAGGAATTGGCTGGATGTAACAAAAGAAAACAAGTAGTGATTTAAACAAATAGGAAAAGTATTTCAGGGTTGCTAGGTAGGGGACTTCACAGTGTTAATAGACTACTTCTGACTTTCAGTTTACTGTTTTTAGAATGTTACCCTTGTCCGCAGACTCTCAAAATTGCTGCCAGAAGTCCAGGCAAAGGCATAGGGATATGCCAACTTAGTTTATCCCTTTTAAAGGGTGTTCTCAGAAGCCCTTCAATGACTTTTTTTTTTTTTTTTATTTTAACCAGGACTGTATGGTAGCCTTCTCTTGGTTTAAAGAAGGCTAGGAAATGTTTTTTATCTGAGCATATTGCTTCCCATTGTGCTCAGCTATAATTAGGACTTCTCTAGTAAGGAAGGAGAAAGGAAATTGGTTAGGCAACTTGCTGTGTTAGAGAGTAGAGGGGCAAAAATGAACTCGGGAAGATCATTTAGGAAAGCTCTTCAGGTAGCCTCAGCAAGAGATGATTGTACCTTGGGCTAGAGTTGAATAGGGAGCTGAAGAGAAGTAGAAGTATTTGGGATGTATTTTAAACTGGAGTTACCAGAGCTTGCTGATCAGTTACAAAACACTTAGGTGTTTGTCTTTAGCAACTAATATGGGTCTTTGTTAGATTTTAAGGTGGGGAAATAAGTACCGGTAAGTGATTGAATATTTGAGCCTGGGAGGTCAGATATGGAGAAGATTTGGGCATCATATTTTTAGAGAGCCATGTCTAAAGCCCAGACTGGGTGACTAGGAGAATTTGGCCAGAGAGGAAGGAGTTCTAGGACAAAGTAATGGTTTTTATTCTGGTCCCCTTTCAGATTTTAAAGTTGAATTGAGGCGAACTGACAGATGATCAAGAGAGTGAGTTATTAATGATGCCTTAGAAAACCAGAAGTGTATGCTGTTTGAAGCCAAGAGAAGACTTTTAAGAAGGAAATGGTTAACTTTGTCCTGCTGCTGAATGGGAAAGATGACCATTGAATCTGTAATGTGATAATTCTTGGTGACCTTGACAGAAGTATTCTTATTGGAATGGTGAAGATGGAAGTCTGATGGGAGTGGATTGCAGGAAGAATATGAGATGAGAAAGTGGCATCTATGGTTCATTCTGTTGTATTAAGGAGTTTTGCTTTGGCAGAAGAGCAGAGAAGAGAGGCCATAGCTGGAGCAGATGATAAAAGGGATCCTTTCAGAAAATTTTGGGTGATGTTAGAATATGTTTGTGTGTTGATGGACAGAACAAATTGATTATGCTAGAATTGGAAAGTCTTTTTTTTTTTTTGTTGTTGTTGTTGTTAGATTACTAGCGATGGTGTGGAGTCCTTAAATGGTAATCATAGCCTAAGTGGCGGGATTAATCTTTAATAGGAGCAGAGTCACTTATGGCAATGTTAAGTTTCCATTTGGGATTTGTGGTCTCTCTTTAACATGAAACCAATTAATGATGATTGTGTGTTTTTTTCCAACAATGTTGATTGGGGCAGGCACAGAAAAGATGATTTTTTTTAATTAATGGGAAGTAAATTTAACTAGCCTTGGCTATTGCCACATGAATACCATGAAGGAAGAACCATCAAGGTACCATCAAGAGTGTCAGGAATATTTTGCAATAGGGTGATTATAATAAATGTCTATGGAATCTAAGAAGGAAAGAGAGAAAGCCAGCATTGGAAGTGATTGATAGAGTAGTCATATTTTGATAAAGATAGCTAACTGCTGGGTTTTGAGTACTAAAGGAAGTGAAATTTATCCAAAGAGGTTGGGAACATGATGAGAAGCTTGAAATTGATTTTGGAGAATTTGGTGATGACCATGAAGAAAAGAGTTTAGAGTTTATTAATATTTATCAGGAATATAGCCAGTCCTTATCTTCTTCTTTTATGAGAATCTAGAAGAAATGTACAAAAATGACTAATGTAAACAATAATCTCTCACCAACCAAATAGTTATTTGTATCAATATACTTTTTTCTTTTTACCAAATCAGGATCCTACATGTATACTATTTTTGTATCCTTTTGTTCTTTTAACAAGCTTATGTTTTCTTTGTGGCATCAAATGTTTTATTTTTTAATAGCTGTATTACCTGACTTATTTGTTGTTGAATATAACTTGTTTCATTATTGTCCCACTGTACTATATAATTCTGAGTGTAATGTCTTTACATAATTATTTTTAAGAGCTGGGTCTTGCTTTGTTGTCCAGGCTGATCTTGAACTCATGGGCTCAAGAGATCCTCTCACCTCAGCCTGCCAAGTAGCTGAGATTATAGGTGTGCCCAGCTATGTCTAGCTTATATAATAATTTTTAATATGAATATATTTCCCTAAAATAGATTCCTAAGAAGAAATTACTAGGTCATAGTATCTAAACTTCTAATACTCTTATGGCCAAAAGACTTTCTAGGAAGCTTGTGTACATTATTATGTTAGCACTGGCAGTGTTTGAGGCAGGCCATTTCATCATATTTTCACCATTAAGTCAATGATGGTGGTCATGGTGGTGGTGGGTTAAGGAATAAATGTTTGCAAAGTAAAAATTCTGACGGTTTTACTACCACACACTTCAAAAACAGAAACAAATATGGAAGGTTTGCTGACCATTTTTGTATAACATTGTTTATTGTTATGTTTCTATATGATTATCACATAATGAATTTTTATTTAACAGTAACTTGTATTCATTCATTTTCCAACCCTTTTGTTGCAGTTCAGGGTTGCAGATGCCTAGAGCCTGTCTTAGCAGTTCAGGGTCCAAGACAAGAATCCACCCTGTACAGGATGCCATTCCATCATAGGGCACACTCACCCCCCCACCCCCCCAGCCCCCCCCACACACACACTCACTAATGCTGGGACAATTTAGACATGCCAGTTAACCTAACATGCACATCTTTGGAATGTAGAGAAAAACCTGACTACTTGAAGAAAACTCACAAAACGTGGGGAGAACATGTAAATTCCATGTAGATAGTGGCTCTGGTTGGAATTGACTTCCTTTTTTCCCCCCTCTTTAATCAGGTCTTTATTTAATGGTTTGACCTTTATGAAATAAACAAATTTAAGAATTTATGCAGCAGGCTTCTTCTCTGCTAGCTTCTTTCCAGCTGCTGGTTTCTTGGTAGAGGTAGCCTTCTTTCCCTACCAGAGGCCTTTTTTGCTTCTTAACACCAACAGGCTTTTTCCTTTTATTCACTGCTACAAGTTTTTTGCCTGCAACCCCCTTCTCATTTGACTTGGTCTGCAGTGCTCACAGTCTGGTGAAGAATGGTATCCAGTACATGGGTTTACCGAGATGGGGTCTCACTCTGCCTCAGGCTGGTCTCGAATCCGGGAGCTCAAGCAATCCATCCACCTCAGCCTCCCAGAGTGCTAGGATTACAGGTGTGAACCACTGGGCCCCACCTCTGTTTCCTTTCTGATTTTTATCATTCTGAAAATATTTTATGTCATAATCATAGTATAAATATCTTATGCCCTATTTTTCCTTTACATATTAATACTCCTGAATTTAGTGAAAAGTAGTTGATTTTGATTGTTGAACCACACTTCTGTATGTGGAATAAATCTCACTTGGTTGTGGCATATCTTTCTTTTTATATATTGTTGGATTTGATTTGCTAATATTTTGTTGAGGGCTTTTGCATCTTACGTTCATGAGATATATTGGTCGTCAGTTTTCCTTTACTGATATCTTTGCTTTTGGTATTAGGGTAATGATGGCTTCATAGAATGAGTTAGGGAAGTATTTTCTGCTTCTATTTTCTGGAAGATTGTGGAGAGTTGTATATTTTGATGATAATGAGGTTGGGCGCAGTGGCTCACTCGTTTAATACTAGCACTCTGGGAGGCCGAAGCAGGTAGATTACTTGAGTTCAAGAGATCGAGACCAGCCTAAGCAAGAGTGACACCCATCTCTACTAAAAATAGAAATGAAAAATTGGCCATGAGTGGTGCTGGTTCATGCTTGTAGTCCCAGCTACTTGGGAGGCTGAAGCAGGAGGATCACTTGAGCCCAGGAGTTTGAGGTTGCTGTGAGCTAGGCTGAAGCCAGGGCATTCTAGTCTGGGCAACAAGTAAGACTCTGTCAAACAAACGAACACTCCTCAGTTGACAGAGGATGAAACTGAGATATAGAGTGGTTAGTTAACTTGCTCAAGGTCATATAGTTAGTAAGTTTTGTTTTGTTTTGTTTTTGAGACAGTCTCACTGTGTCTCCCTGGGTAAAGTGCTGTGGCATATAACTCATAGCAGCCTCAAACTCTTGGGTTTGAACATTCCTCTTGCCGCAGCCTCCCAAGTAGCTGAGACTACAGGTGCCCGCCACAATACCTAGCTATTTGTTCTGTTTTTTAGTAGAGAAGGGGTCTCACTTTGCTCCGGCTGGTCTCAAACTCCTGAGCTTAAGGAATCCACCTGCCTCGCCTTCCCAGAGTGGTAGGATTACAGGCATGAGCTAGTGCACCTGGCCTATACCTAGTAAGTTTTTTTTTTTTTGCAGTT
Organism: Loris lydekkerianus; assembly: GCA_963574355.1. Classification (NCBI taxonomy): domain Eukaryota; kingdom Metazoa; phylum Chordata; class Mammalia; order Primates; family Lorisidae; genus Loris; species Loris lydekkerianus. Next base: position 79,078 of record CAUYPK010049200.1, on the reverse strand, counting down.
TTTGGCTGGGGCTGGGTTTGAACCTGCCACCTCCCGCATACGGGGCTGGCACCCTACTCCTTTGAGCCACAGGTGCTGCCCCACATACCTTGTAAGTTTTAAATAGGTTAAACAATAATGTACTTTGCACTTAAGGCTATCTTTCAATTTTTAGTATTCCCCCTTAGAATGTAAGCTCCAAGTGGGCAAGGATTTGGTTTTTGTTCACTAAAACTGAGATCACTTTCTGGCTTATTATGAACCCCAGTAATTATTTGAAAGGATTTTTATGATGATTGTGATGACTGTATCATTTCACTGAGAGCCATAGCCTTGCAAATCTATTAGTACTTCTTTAAATTCTGCCTTGTTGCTGGTTGATAAAAATGTTCATTTTTTAACCTCATCCAAATTACCTTCAATATTGTATGCTATTTTACATGATTTATGTATGCTATCTTTTTTTTTTGAGCCAGAGTCCCACCCTGTCCCCCGAGCAGAGTACAATGGTGTCATAGCTCACTGCAACCTCAGACTCAGGTTCTAGGCATCCTGATGCCTCAGCCTCCAGAAGCCGCTGGGATTACAGGTGCTCACACAGCTGCTCCCCCCCCCCTTTTTTTGGGGGGAAACAGTCTTTGTCACCCTCGGTAGAGTGCTATGGCGTCACAGCTCACAGCACCCTCAAACTCTTGGGCTTAAGCGATTCTCTTGGCTCAGCCTCCCAAGTAGCTGAGACTATAGGCACCTGCCACAACACCCGGCTATTTTTTGGTTGTAGTTGTCATTGTTGTTTGGCAGGCCTGGGCTGGATTCAAACCCACCAGCTCCCGTGTATGTAGCTGTCGCCCTAGCCGCTGAGCTATAGGTGCTAAGTCATGGGTTTTTCATTTTTTTTATGAGTGGGGTCTCACTCTTGCTCAGGCAAGTCTTGAACTCCTGAGCTCACGCAATTCTTCTGCCTCAGCCTCCCACAGTGCTGAGATTACAGGCATGAGACCCCCGTGCCAGCTATATCTTAATAAAATAGTTTATTTAAAAATTGTTTTCTGGGAGCAGTTCCATGTTATTCATCATCATCTTTTTTTGCCTTACAAATGCCTTTGAGCCCTCAGGGAGTATTAGAAAAAGAAGACTGTGAGCTCCCTTGTGTGTTTTTGCTGAGTTGGTGGGAGAAAGTATAGAAAAGCAGCTTGTGGCTGTCCTCACAAAAGCAGTGCAGTGATAACACAGTTTCTTCAAGGTTTCACCCAGAGGCTCAGTGCCTGTAGCTTGGTGGTTGGGGCGTCAGCCACATACCCCAGGGCTTTCAGGTTCGAACTTAGCTGGGCCTGCTAAACAACAATGACAACTACAACAACAAAAATACAGCCTGGTGTTGTGGTGAGCTCCTGTTGTCCCAGCTACTTGGGAGGCTGAGGCAAGAGAATCTCTTAACCCCAAGATTTTGAGGCTGCTGTGAGCTGTGATGCTTTGGCATTCTACTGAGGGCAACACAATGAGACTCTGTCTCAAAAAAAAAAAAAAAAAAAGCTTCAGCCTCCTTGGTGGTTGTGGTCATTAAAGTGAATAACACATTATTTTATTATTTATTTTTAGAAATTTCATATTCATTCTTCAACTGGAAGCAGAACTGTGAAATTAGTTTTATAAAAAAGAGCTTTGAAATCAAAGGTTTTGAAGTTAATGTTAGGGAAAGAGGAACTGTGCTATGTCTATCTGGAGACTTATTTAATTCTCAAATAAATGTCATTTTACAGTAATAAAATTGAGAGATGTTAAGTGGTGTATCTGATTGAATACCACAAGTAAGTGACAGCTAAGATTCAGAATGCGTCTCACTCCAAAGTTCTGCCTTTTCCAATACTGTCATTTTTTACTATTTTCCATTTCTTCATTATTCCTGATGTTGGGATTTTATTTATTTATTTATTTATTTATTTATTTATTTTGACACAGAGTCTCACTTTGTCACCCTTCATAGACTGTGGTGGTGTCACAGCTCACAGCAACCTCAAACTCTTGGGCTCAAGTGATTGTCTTGCCTCAGCCTCCCAAGTAGGTGGGACTATAGGTGCCCATCACACCACCAGGTTATTTTTAGAGATAGGGGTCTCACCCTCAGGCAATCTTACAGTCTCAGCTTCCTGGAGTGCTAGAAGTACAAGCTTGAGCCACCTCGCCCAGCTCTGATGTTGGAATTTTTTTTTTTTTTTGAGACCGAGTCTTAATTTGCCCTCGGTAGAGTGCTTGATGTCACAGCTCACAGCTACCTCCAACTCTTGGGCTTAGGTGATTCTCTTGCCTCAGCCTCCTGAGTAGCTGGGACTGTAGGGGCTCACCACAATGCCCAGCTAGTTTTTGTTGCAGTTGTCCCTGCTGTTTTAGCTGGTTGGGGCTGGGTTCGAACCTGCCATCCTCGGTATATGGGGCCGGTGCCCTACCCGCTGAGCCACAGGCATTGCCCCTGGAAACAGTAGGATTGCAATTTTGGATTGTGAAATAACTGGCTGTTTGAATCAAACTGTGTGGTGGTATAGAGGATAATTATTGCTTCATGAAAAAATTGAACTGTGAAAAATCTTTTAACTTTTCATTTTCTTTTTCTGTCTTTTTTTCTTTTTTCTTTTTTTTTTTTTTTATAGACAGAGTATTACTTTATTGTCCTCAATAGAGTGCCGTGGCGTCACACAGCTCTCAGCAACCTCCAACTCCTGGGCTTAGGTGATTCTCTTGCCTCAGCCTCCTGAGTAGCTAGGACCACAGGCGCCTGCCACAACGTCTGGCTATTTTTTGTTGCTGTTTGGCCAGGGCTGGATTTGAACCCACCACACGGTATATGGGGCTGGGGCCCTACCCACTGAGCACAGGCGCTGCCCTCATTTTCTTTCTTTCTTTATTTTTTTGCCTGGGGCTGGATTTGAACCTGCTACCTCCCGTATATGGAGCTGGTGCCCTACTCACTGAGCCACAGGCGGTGCCCTCATTTTCTTTTTATCTTTCGTTATCTGCAGATTAAACTTTGACTATGTACAATGTTTCTTTACAATGGGATTCATCATGATGATGGTATTTTCTTGAGCTGGTTTAGTAAATGAGTCATACACTTAAGAGTGTTTTTTCTGTAGACTGAAAAAAGATTCATTTTTCTTTGAAGTATATTTTGGGGGTGATGTGAACAGAAATAAGAAGGTATGAAAATTAGTATTTATTTAGTATTTTACTAACCAGGGACTTGGGGCAGTCTCAAAAAGGCAGCTTTTTGATCTTAATCTCTCCCTCAAATTTTTAATAAGGTCCTTTACTATCCTAACATTTCAGGGTTATTTACATACTTCTTTTTAGAGGGGATAACTGTGAGAAGCTGTATAGTTCTTTGAAAGGATTGATGATTTGTAAGATCTGTTTACTTTTGTTTTATTTAGAAGTTTTTCTAGGAGGAATGGAAATCTAGTTGTACTTATGGTTTCTTTAATTGGTCAGTGAACACTGATGCCTCCAGTTTTCTTTTTAACATTTATTTATGTATATACTGGATAAAATATTTTTACTGTTACTAAAATGTATGTTTTCTCCTCTACCACAAATACCAAGATTGTTAATGATTTTTTTAGGGCATAGGAAGACGTTTCTCATTATGCATATTTATAATTAAATTACATTGTTGAATAAAAATATTTTTAGAAAGATACGAAATTCAAACATAAGAAATTGTGAACTAAACCAATATTAATTAGAATGTTTTTTAAATCTGTGAACATAAGTTTTTAATCCTATATTCTTATTAAAAGATAAGATTAAGAGTCATGTGAAATTTTAAAAATGTGAGTTTTAAGTTGTATTTTGTCTCTATACTGAACATTCTGTGCACAGAACATTCTGTGCAAAAAATATTTAATATAAAAAAAGAGTAAAAAGATGGTGTCTTTTATTGGGGGTGGAGGGAAGAAGCCAAAAGCCCTAAAACAATAATTCTTACCCTGTTCCATCTAGTAATCAATTTTAAGAAGATGGGCCAAAAGCAAAAAACTTTACTCTTGAAATCTTAAGTGAGGCTTTCTTCCTAATTGATCTGTCAATTAGGTAAAAATATAGAATCTTACCAAAAGAAATAACTTTATTATTTATTGTTTAACTTGTATTTGAGGGATTTAGGTTTAAACAAATTGAGAGATTTATTATATTTATAGTATAGGTCTGGAAATGTGAGTGGAGAGCTCTTTTATAGTCAGAAACTTGTAGAACATTAATGTAAATCCTACTGGACGGTTTTCTGAATCATTTAAGGTTACTATGACTCTGAGAATGGGTTGTCACAAGATAGAGAGTCAAGTAATGTTAAAGATCTGAAAGTATTGTTGAGAAGTGTAAAGTACAAAATACATAGATGTAGATAAATGTAGAGTAGAACTGTTTTGGAAAGTAGATGGTTGTCAGTGAAGTAAACTAAGCAGAAAAACAGATTGGAAAAGTCATAAGAAAATTGTAGTGAGGCATTTAGTCTTCTGGAATTTCTAAGGAAAGGAGAATTGGATACCTCAATTCACCGTGTGGTGGATGGTATCATATTTCGATCACTTAACTTACAGAGTTGTATGATTAGTTGAGTGCTTGTGGCTTTTAGTGACCCTGATTTTCCATTTACACAAGCAGAATCCTTGTGTCCTAGGCATATGATATCTTAGCATTCATCTACTGATGAGTACATTTTATCACTTTGGACCTAATGCATGTGGAATTGATAAATATGAAATAGATTATCTACTGTATTCCTAGAAAGTCAACAAACCATTGTATTATAATTCAAAGTGATATTATTTCATTAAAAAAATGAGTTGAGATTTCTTAGTTTGTTTTAAATATTCTTAAAACTAGCTAAATCAGTCCTAGAAAAGCACAGACCAATATTTTTACTAGAATAGATAATCAAGCTTATGAAAGAGGGGGGCTTCAAAATTTTTTATAGGTAATACATTAAAATAAGCTTTTTTTTTCTTGCTGACATAACTAACATTTATTTTCTGTTTATTTTTAAGACGAGCAAAAATCAAATTAAAGTAGATCTTGTAGATGAGAATTTTACAGAATTAAGAGGAGAAATAGCAGGACCTCCAGACACACCATATGAAGGCAAGTACTTTTTTTTGTATCAAAATATTGTACGTATTAGAACTTGTCTGAAACATTAAATCAGAATAATCTTAACCATCTATAAACTATGTGGAAAATAACTTCATTTGGCTTAGATTGCATAGAAATTTTAAATAAATTTACATAGTTATATAGACTGATTTTTCTTCTGAATTTTAGTTTATTCTTTCCCCAAAAATAAATTGAGCAGAGGCAAGTTGCAGGTTATATAAGTTAGATTTTAATAATAAAGCATCTGACATTTCAAGTCTCAAACTTGTAAGGACTATAGACTTTCAGTTACCCTTCATATGGTATCTGTAACAAACCTTGCCTTAAATTTGACTGATAAAATTTTGTTTTTGTTTTTGTTTTTTGAGACAGAGCCTCAAGCTATCGCCCTGGGTAGAGTGCTGTAGCGTCACAGCTCACAGCAACCTCCAACTCCTGGGCTCAAGTGATTCTTGCAACCTCCCAAGTAGCTGGGACTACAGGCACCCGCCACAACGCCTGGCTATTTTTTGGTTGTAGTTGTCATTGTTTGGCAGGCCCGGCTGGATTTGAACCCGCCAGCTCTGGTGTATGTGGCTGTCACTTTAGCCGTTTGAGCTACAGACACCACCCTGTTTTTGTTTTTAAAAGCTCCTCTGCCATGTTTGTCATTTAGCATTTCATTCACTTACATGTCTTCATACAGGCTGTGTATGACTATTAATTTCCTTCATTCAGGAAACCTTTAATGGGCATTTGAAGACATAGAAAGGAGGCAGCTTTGTTTAACTTTGTGTTCGTAAATTAAGCCTGTAGCTACTTTAGACCACGAGATTAGGTGGTAAGATGGTAAGATACAGAAAGAAGCTTTATAGAGTCTTATTTTCTTATTAGGCAAATCTTCATTAGGTGAATATTATTATAAATTTGTGTTATATAGCATAGGTTCTTGCATATAATAGAGATTCGTGTATTTGTTTAATAGAAAGCGTGTACCAGAATATGTAACTCTTGTAAGAGTTTTACATATATTTTTCTTATTTAATTCCTACAACAAATCTTCAAGGTAAGTACAGTAATCACTGTTTTATAAGATAAACTTAATCTCAGAAGTTTTAAGTAACTTGTCTGAGGTCAAATCTCTAGGTGGCACGGCTGGGATTTGACTTAATAACCTTTGATTTGAAAGCCGTTTATGCTTTCGATTACTTTCTGTAAATAGAGATTGACTGAATATTGGAGGTTGTGGTCCTAACTACTTTGGTTTTATAATTCTGTAATCAACAATTAACCCACAAATTTTAGAAAAATCTAATAGTCTTGAATATTTTTGTTTTCACTCAATTTTTAAATACTCCAGAATATCTATAGCACATTGTACCATTTCTTAAATGATAAAATTCTATTTTTTTTGTATAGTTTATATGAGCCATTTCTAGATAATCATTTAATTTTTTGTAATGTTTATTGAGTGTTCCTGTATGCTAGGCTTGGTCTGGCTGCTGTCATGGATGCTTTTTTTAGTCCTTTTGACAATCATTAAATGTAGATGAGACCTTTAGTTATCATAAAAATCAAGGTTTTGTCTTTTTTTTTTTTTTTTTTTTTAATAGAGATAGTCTCACTTTATGGCCCTTTGGTAGAGTGCTATGGCATCACAGCCCACAGCAACCTCCAGCTCTTGGGCTTAGGCAATTCTCTTGCCTCAGCCTCCTGAGTAGCTAGCTGCTGGGACTACAGGCGCCCGCCACAATGCCCGGCTATTTTTTTGTTGTAGCTTGGCCGGGGCTGGGTTTGAACCTGCCACCCTCGGCATATGGGGCTGGTGCCCTACTCACTGAGCCACAGGCGCCACCCCTCAAGTTCTTGTCTTAAGAGATGTTTTATGTAATAATATACTACTTTGTTGAAGGTAGACATTAAATTATTTGCAAATTATTTTTAAGGTTGTTTTGATGCATTTTTAAATGGTAGGACAGTTAGCTTAGAATAATGCTAATGCTTTCATAGAGCTCTGCCAGCAAGTTGAGTTTTATAAGTAAAGCACTTCCTGAGCTAAACAGCTAAATAGATAGGTAGAAAATTTGTTACCTTCTTGGCAACTCTTAGTAAGTGGATAAATTTTTGAAAACTGGAAATGTATGCTTATGTGTAGAATAATTAAGATATAAATGTGCCATATTCTTACTGGTTAGAGATAAGTTTGATCATTTGTGTTTATTTCTGCTACTCTACCAAACAAGGTAATATTTTGATAAGATTAGATGTTTTAATATATATTTGGGGTAGATTAACTTAAATTTTATTTTATCATGAAACTATTAAAGATAAGTATCCATTTTGTTTATGAAAAGCACTATTCAAGGGCATAAACTTAGATGCTTCTTGAAATATGAACATAGGTAATTAATTTGATAACATTTATTGCAGGAAGCTAGCTAATTTTTGAGTTTTTAAAATTTGAACTTAAAAACTAAGGCAAAAGTTTACATGTGGGCTGTTGACTGCCTCAGTATTTAATGATAGTATAAATAGTTCATTTTATGTAATGTTAAAAGTAATCCAATTGAGATAGATACCCTTGGGGCTGGGCGAGGTGGCTCTTGCTGGTAATCCTAGCACTCTGGGAGGCTAGGACAGTTGCATTGCTTGAGCTCTGGAGTTCAAGAACAGCCTAAGCAAAAAATGCTGGGCGTGGAGGACACCTATAGTACCAGCTACTAGGGAAGCTGAGGCAGGAGGATCATTTGAGCCCAGGAGTTTGCGGTTGCTGTGAGCCATGACACCATGGCACTCTGCCAACGGTGACAAAGTGACACTCTTTCTCAAAAAAAAGAGATCCATGGAATAATCGCCGTATTGCACATACTACTTAATTTTTAAAACTTCTTTGCCTTAACAATTGGCAAAGGAAAATTCAGTTCTTGAGCCTTTCTGGCTAAAAATTCTCTTAAATTTGGGGATTATTGCTGATAGATTATAAATTCTCACCTTTCCCCCATCTCCCCTTTGGGTTGAGTTAAATTTAAAGATTATCAATTTTTAATATTAAAAGCTGTTCTTGAAAAACCAAATGTTATATGGTGTAAGTTATTATGAGATAGGAATAATGTAGTCATCATAAAGATCATTTAGTTGTATTACCCTGATCAGATAATGGTATAGTTGGTGTTGTAGTGTTTAAATATTCAGAGTTGTCAGGTAATAATGCAAGACAGAGCATATAATGTGTTATATGTAGTAGAAATAACATTTTGGAGACTAGAGTTTAGCGTCATTCTTAGATTTCTAGGCTTACACACTGCTCCTAAGAGATTATTTTGAATATTCGGGAAGAAAGAACTTTGTACAGACAGGTTAAAGAAATGGTAATATGGAATTTAATGGGGGGAGGGGGAGATTCTTAGGAAGGAAGAACAGCCCATGTATTACTCAAGCCAAATTTATTAAAGCTATATTTGAAGCTAGACTTTATGATTCTAAACATAAATAGTTACCTTCACAATATTTTCTCAGGTACCCTTCTATTGCCTATCTTTTTTTTCTTTTGTTTTGACTACTTTTTAAAAAGTATTTCACTGCCATTATATTTTCTGTGATTAATTATGCGAGATCTTATTAAAAAGAATTAGCACAAAGAGAAGCATTGGAATAAAAAAAAGCTAGAAGAAAATGGTACCAAGTGAAATGCTTTTATTATTCTCAGTCATAATTCATTACAATGGAGAAAGTGGATTTGATAAAGTCCGGAATATAATACTTGTTTTGAGAGCTAAATGTATATAATTTTGAAGTTAATAATGCTCTTAGCACACAATTTTTATTTTATTTAACTTTTTATTATGGAGAATTTCAGATATATATGCAAGAGAAGAATAAAATAATGAAACCTCCAGGTACTTATCAGCCAGTGTTGATAACTATCAACCCATGGCCATTCTTTGATCTTATCTATCCTGTGATTATTTTGAAGCAAAATCTCAGTCATAGTTTCATATGTAAATATTTCAGTAGCATAGGTTTATTTGGTATATTTTATAATAGTATTCTGTTAATGGGTTATAAATTCTTAGAATTGAAAGGTTTGTTAGGATTAGGATTGGAATCCAGCCTCTCATCCAGTGCAAGACTAGAGTTTCCTAAAAAGCTGTTATCCTCCCTGTGAATACCCTATTAGTGTTATAGGAAGCTAGATAGCCCCCCCCCCCCAATACCTATTTAATGCTGCTAGTTGCTCAAGGTAACTTCAAAGCAAAACAGCATGGTGCCTTCTGTTTTTATATTACTGGCTAGAACATTTCCTTAGTAAAGTTTTTTATTTTGTATACCAGATCAAAGGAAGAGAATAGTCTTTTGTCATTATACTCATCTTTTGTTGAATTTTGTTGTAAAATTTTAACAGGAAATGTTCACATTTAATTTAGGCACAAGTTAAAAGATTGGGACATTTTTGCATTTGAGAGAACCAGCTGGAAATAGAATTTTTAGTTCATGGCATAATCTCTATCCTTTGTCTCTGTATCATATATGCCTTCATAACTTCCTTCCTTTTTTCTTTTTTCTTTTTTTTCCCCCCTGAACAGTTTTTTTGTTGTTTAGCTACTTTTATCAGGGTGGAATAAAGAAAACAGAAGGAGATGGAAACTATGTTCATTAATGTTCTAATGACATCTTTAGCATTGGATTGTCTATAGATTTAATGTATTCATCTTCTTTAGCCCTATTACTGATTGATAAACCAATATAGTTATATAAAATAGATATATGTTTTAAATAACCTTTAAATTATTAGTGCTTTTGATTATTTTCTTTTTAGGTTTCAGTTTTGAAATGAATTTGTTATAATTAAATATAAAATAATAAATGTTTTGAAAAGTTCTGTCAGTATATTTAGGTTCACATAGTTGAGGTAAGCAGCATTCTTACTTAACTTTCTGTTCCTCCCCCCCTTTTAGGAGGAAGATATCAACTAGAGATAAAAATACCTGAAACATATCCATTTAATCCTCCTAAGGTACTGTAATCTATTTTTGTGCATGAACTTTTAAAGTATTTTGTGTTTCTTGGATCATCTAATTAACATATATGTTATGGCTTATTAAAGTTACAGCTTTTAGGATTTGTAAATGTGATGTGGACAAGAGTTTAGGTAATGGCAGATGGCTTGCTTCTGAATTTAGAAGGAAAGCAAGCTTACTCAAAGGCAGCCAGTAATGGCTCTACACTGGAATAGGATGTGCATCTGACAATGGCTCATATACGAGGTCTGGAAAAACTTACAGTGTCCCCAAATTTAGAGAGCCCTTTTGCACATAGAGAGAGGTTCTTACTTGACTCAAAGACACATTTATTTGGGGGAAGAATGTATTCTGAATTCATTCAACAATTACACGCCATGGACTATAGCAATAACAAAGACAATACTTTCACTGCTTTTATTGAGCTGACATTTATAGCATGGAAAAAAAATAATGAGCAAGGAATTACAACTGTGATGAATGTCAAAAGAGGGAATAGAATACCCTAAGGTCATGTACAACAGAGGGACCCCACCACAACTTTTTTGACTGAACCACCTTTATGTCTATTTTTGCTATCATCAGTACTTCAGTTAAGGCATTCATCTTTATTACTTCCCTATTTTGCCCATTATTTAATCAGTCTTCCATCTTTGCTCTACTCTTTCTTGGCACTGCTATTTTATAAATCTTCATAAATGCAGTTTTGATCATGTTTCTTTTCTTTGCCATTAATAAAGTCTAAACTCCTTAGCTTGGTATTTAAAACCTTCTGATATCTGACTCCAGTCTTCTTTTCCACTCTGATCTTCTACCAACTCCACTCACAATTTGGGTCTCCTTTTCCAGCCTAGATTATTTGCTATTTGTAGATCGTACTTAATCTTTCACACTTGCTATCATTTTTACTTGAATCATTGTCCCTGTTATTTCAAATTCTAGTTTTCTTTTGAGGTCTGGCTGAAGTATCACTTTTTCCACTAAGCTGTGCCCATCAAGTATTTCTCCCTCTGCTCTCTCAGGAGCATTTTATAGAATTTATGTAGTACCAACACAAATATAATACCATTACATGTATTATTTCGGGTATGTATCTTTCATTAGCTTTTGTACTCTTGAGGCAAGGACCTTGTCTTATATACCTGTGTATTATCTGTGTCTCCTAATGGTGTAGTGTCCTTTGAGAATATGATAGCACTCACTCAGAGAGTGTTCCTATATGTTCCCATTTAAGAATAGATAAAGTGATGGAAGTTCCAGGGTGAATTTGGATCACCTACCAGTGTAGGGTGCCTAATATTCTGTTGCTTATGTACATCTATTTTCTGATAAGTCTGGTTAATTTTTTGTGTGTCTGTGGTAAAATACAACACGTAAGTTTACCATTTTAACCATTTTTAGGTTTATGGTCCAGTGGGATTAAATATATTCACATTATTGTGCAACCTGTACCATTATCTATCTCTAGAACATTTTCATTTTTGCAAACTGAAACTCTACTCATTAGGCCATATCTCCTCTACTACTCCCTGTTCCAGCTTCTGGTAACAACTGTTTTTCTGTTCCTATCAATTTGACTGTCTTGGGTACCTCATTTGTATAAGTGGAATCATACAATATATTGTTATTTTGTGTCTGGCTTATTTTACTTAGCCTTATGTTATTAAGGTTCATTCATGTTGTAGCATGTATCAGAATTTGTTTTTAAGGCTAAATAATATCCATTATATGTATATACCATATTTTGTTTCAGCTATTGATGGATTTTTTTTTTTTAATGGAAACATGATGAGAGAAGGAAGTGTTATAGAGGGACTGCTCTCAAGCATAGTATTTTTACTATTAAATAATGATAATAGCAGCTATCATTTGTGCTAAGAATTTCATATGACTTTCCCAAACCAGTCTTCTTTGTTGCTCTGGGTAGAGTGCCATGGTGTCATAACTCACAGCAACCTCAAACTCTTGGGCTCAAGTGATCCTCTTGCCTCAGCCTCCCAACTAGCTGGGACTACAGGTGCCCACCACAATGCATGGCTATTTTTTTTAGAGATGGGGTCTCACTCTAGATCAGGCTGGTCTTGAACTCCTGAGCTCAGGCAATCCACATGCCTCAGCCTCCCAGAGTTCTAGATTACAGGCATGAGCCACTGCACCTGTCCTGAACACATGAGACTTACTGAAATATAATACTTAGAAGTACCTGGCATATAGTAAACACTTAGTGTCAACTAGCATTAACCAGTAACTACTGCCTGGGAAGAGGCCTTTTCCAAAGTAACTTCCTGGCTTCCCTTTGTAGCAACATTTCAAAATACAGTAGCATTGACACTTAAATTTTCTTAAATTGAAATTCTCATATGTTGCTGGTGGCAGTGTAAAGCCTCATTGGAGAACAGTTTGGTCAAAATGCTTTACATAGAGTTGTCATGTGACTCAGCAGTCCATTTCTAGGTTATCTACTCAGTGAAAGTGAAAACATTGTCCAAATAGTAACTTGTACACAGATGATTATACCAGCATTATTCATAATAATCTAAAAGTAGAATCAACCAAAAAATGCTGCCAAATTGTGGTGTGTTCACATAATATCATTTGGTTATAAAAACAATGAAGTACCGGGCGGTGCCTGTGGCTCAAAGGAATAAGGCGCCGGCCCCATTTGCCAGAGGTGGCGGGTTCAAACCCTGCCCCATCCAGAAACTGCAAAAAAAAAAAAAAAAAAAGAAAAGAATGAAGTACCGATAAATGCTACAACATATGTGAACCTTGAAAATATGCTAAATGAAAGAACCCAGAGTTTTTCCTCTCCTTGGGAAAGTTCAGGCTGAACATCAGTGGACACTACCTTCAAAGAGAACAGTCACTACACCTATCGCAAAGATTTTTGCCCTCAGCAGTTCAAAAGCCCTCTTAGACTGTGACAAAAAGGTGTGGAGTTTCTGATTGGTACAGATTGGATTCATCACAAATTTATAAAGTGAAGAATTCTAGATAAAGTATTTCAATCATCACCTACAGATCATGAAAAAGTATGGTGGGGGTCCACAGAACCCTCATAAACTGCGTATTATTACCAGAATAGAAAAATACAAAAACATATGGCCCTTAGAAGAAAGATACAATAAATATGCATAGATGAGGTAATGATGAAGTTACTTCACTTCATCCAGGGTTTCTTTGGATGTGATAAAATAGTAAAAAATTAGATTGCGAGGGCAGCACCTGTCGCTCAAAAGGAGTAGGAGCCTCAGACGCCTGGGCTCAAATGATCCTCTTGCCTCAGCCTCCTGAGTTACTGTGACTACAGATGTGCACCACCACGTATCACCAATTTTAAAATTATTTTTAGAGACAAGGTCTTGCTATTGGCCAGGCTGGTCTCAAGCTTCTGGCCTCAGCCTCCCAACGTGCTAGGATTACACTACACTTGACCAGCCCCACCCTTTTTAATAACATGAGAAAAATAGGCTCAAATATGTAAGAACTAAAGTGTGTATGATGTTTTTGATACTACCTCATGTCTATTGTCCCTGAGGGCAGGACTATCCTAATTCCAGTCATTCCATTTAGAGGTAGCTTTGAGATTTAGAAAGGTCTTCGTTTAGTTAACCCAAGTTTGTTTCCCTGTGGCTTTAACCAATTCATCATAGTTGTAACTTTATATTCTTTTAAATATGGCATGAATCCCATTTATGGCCTTAAGCTGTTGTAGTAATGTTAATGAAATAATAATGCTAATGAACTAATGAATTAATATGTTCTAGAAATGAACTATATTGATCTGTATTTTTACTGATTGGTAAATACAGTGCAAAGAATAGGGAATATTTTTGTGTATTTCTTGCTGAATTATGTGTTCACGTGTTTGGACTAATGTTTAATTTTAAGTTTTATTATGACATAAAAATGTCAAAATTGCCTGGTTGTATTCTCTTATACTATGTTAATACTGTTAAAATTTGAGAAAAGATTTAAAGCTTAGATTTATTTTAACACGTCAGAGGTTTACTTCCAAACACAGAAAATGTAATGTATCTTTGTATCAGCTGAAAACAATGTAGAAGGAATTCACTTAATTCATATAACCAATATTATTTTTAAAGTTAAATTGTAATGTACTGCTAATGAAAAAAATGTTACAGTAGTGAAATGCTAACTCAATGATTTGTCCTATTGGAGATTTGGTTGTGAACTTCCCTTGGTGTTATACTATTATATGTCTACATTTACACTTCTACTTTTCCTATAAATTCTAATGCTAAAAATCTTTAATGAGATGCCCATCTCTACACACATATTTAAAATAAAATAGAATTTTCTTTTGTATGATGAGTTGTAACTGGTTTAATAGTATAATATCCTTGAATTCTAATCTTAAATTTGAAGTTTCTCATGGAAATAGGAACTCAGATATACCATGAAATAGGAGCTAACGTGTTTGTTAAGCTGAAGAATGAATGAAATGTAGAAAGCATCCTATAGAAGGAGATAAGAATACTGATGATGTATCAGTATTGATAATTAAGAAAAGTCTCCTTTATTTCTGTCTGAGAAATTTTAGTATCTACCGTGTACATAGGGTTCAGGTTTTTGTGTTTGTTCTTTGAGTACTTGGAAAGCTAGTGAGTGTTCTGAAGTTCTCGGAAAGGGCTAGTATTTTATATGTGAAAATAAGGAGTCTTGAATTATTATTTATTAATAAGCATTGTAGTACTGTAACCATCCCATATCTGTTTTATAACGAGAGTTAAATGTGACTCATGTAAGTGGCCCTTATATTGTTACTTACTCTTATCATCCCTCTTGGTTCTGCATTTTGTCAGTATAGTACAGGGTTAGTAAAACTATAGGAAAAAATGGTAGAATACAAGGGATGCGAGTTGGATATAAAATAATAGGGCAGTATTTGGGGATACATGTGGGTACTGATTGGTAACATTAAGGCTTGAGAAAGACGTGAAAAATCCTATGAAAGGAGGAGGTTGATGATAAAGAGCTTGAAGGAAGAAAGACATAAGAGATAAAGAGTAGTAGACCACACAGAAACTGCTTATAAAGCAGTTACTTGGGCCAGGCATGGTGGCTCACACCTGTATTCCTAGCACTGGGGGGGGGGGGGGGGGGTCAAGGCAGGTGGATTTCCTGAGCTCACAGGTTTGAGACCAGCCTGAGCCAGAGCAAGATCCTGCCTTTATTAAAAGAAATAGCTGGGCGTTGTGGTGGGTGCCTGTAGTCCCAGCTACTTGGGGAGGCTGAGGCAAGAGAATCTCTTGAGCCCAAGAGTTTGAGGTTGAGCTGTGACACCCTGGCACTCTACAAAGGGCAACAAAATGAGACTCTATCTCAAAAAGAAAGAAAGAAAACCAGTTACTTACATCTATACTGGTGGATAATAAAGAAGATTAAAGATTAGTTTCTTAATTGAAACATCTTCGGTATAAAGATTATTCCTAACTATAAATTATAGCACAAAGAAAGAATTAGTTTAATAATGTCCTTGGTTTGGCATTTCCCATTTCCCTAGTTCTACATATTTATTCACAGAAAATTATGTGTAGAAGCCTCCCCTCCCCTCTTTTAGCAACAGGTCTCACTCTGTAGCCCAGGCTAGAGTAGAGTGCAATGGCTCAGGCATAGCTCACTGCAACCTCGTAACTCCTAGGCTCAGGTGATCCTCCCACCTCCGGCTTCCCAGTAGCTGAGAAGCTGGGACTATCCAGGGATGTGCCACCATGCCAGGCTAAGGTTTTAATTTTTTTGTTGTTGCCCTTGGTAGAATGCTGGGGTGTCACAGCTCACAATAACCTCCAACTCTTGGGCTCAAGCGGTTCTCTTCCCTCAACCTCCCAAGTAGCTGGGACTACAGGCAACCAGCACAATGCCCAGCTATTTTTAGAGACAAGATCTCACTCTGGCTCAGGCTGGTCTCGAGCCTATGAGCTTAGGCAATCCATCTGCCTCTGCCTCCCAGAGTGCTAGGATTACAGGTGTGAGCCACTGCGTCCAGCAAGGTTTTATTTTTTTGTAGAGATGAATCTCACTATGCAGCCCAGGATCATAGCTCACTGTAACCTCAAACTCTTGGGCTCAAGCAGTACTCCTGTCTTAGCCTCCTGAGTAGCAAAGACTGCAGGTGGACACCATCATCCCTAGCTAATTTTTTAAAACTTTTTTGCAGAGATTGGGTTTCATAGAGATCCTGTCCTACTTTGGCCTCCCAAAGTACTGGGATGACAGTCGTGAGCCACCACACTGGCCAGAAGACCCTTCTTTCAAAAGCAAGATACAGTTCACACATCCTCATCACTTGGCTAAGCCATAATTCTTCTGACATCTTCAGTAGTAGTTTCAATTTTGTTTTCAAATCTTGTTGAAAATAATGAACCACTTTAAAGTTATAAAATGTGGTGATTTGAGTTATTGAAATTATAGCATACAGTTATTTTATATCTTTATCCATTAAACACAGTGAATGGTAAATACAGGCTGACTGTTCTAATCTGAAAATCTAAAATCAGAAATGTTCCAAAATCTCAGACTTTTTTTTTTTTTTTTTTGGCTGGGGCTGGGTTTAAACCCACCAACTCTGGCATATGGGGCCTGCGCCCTACTCCTTTGAGCCACAGGTGCCGCCCAAAACCTCAGACTTCTTGAGTATGGATATGATACTCAAGTTTCACTCATTGGAGCATTTTGGTTTTACGAATTTTGGATAAGAAATATTCTGCCTGGGTGGCGCCTGTGGCTCAGTGGGTAGGGTGCTGGCCCCATATACTGAGGGTGGTGGGTTCAAACTCAGCCCTGGCCAAACTGCAACAAAAAATAGCTGGGCATTGTGGCAGGCGTCTGTAGTCCCAGTTACTCGGGAGGCTGAGGCAAGAGAATCACCTAAGCCCAGAAGTTGGAGTTTGCTGTGAGCTGTGACACCACATCACTCTACCGAGGGCGATAAAGTAAGACTCTGTCTCTAAAAAGAAAAAAGAAATATTCTGCCTAGATGTGAATTTTGCCGTTAATATCTTTTATAAAGAACTATTTGTTTTATATGAGCCCTATATTACTGTCATATTTGACCTGGCACATGATAATCTATTAGGGTGTGAAAGAATTTGGGCTTAGGTGGTCACTGCCATATGTGTCAATAATAATAATAATAATAATGGTTCTCTAGAAGCTCATGATGAACTTGATTTCATTTCATGATGGTCTGATAGAGTTATCATTTTCACTTGTTGGTTTATTAGTTTTCCATGCAAAGGCATTGAGATGGTGGGAGTTAGAATCTGACTAGGTGTGGTGCCTAATGCCTGTAATCCCCTAGTACTTTGGGAGGCAATAAAGGAGGATTGCTTGAGCCTAGCAAGACTCCATCTCTACATAAAATAAGTTAGCAAGGTGTGGTGACACACACCTGTAGTCCTAGCTACTCTGGCGGCGGGGGTGGGAAGACTGCTTGAATCTAGGAGTTAAGGTTACAATGACCTATGATCATGCCACTGCACTTAAGCCTGAGTGACAGAGCAAGGCTCTGTCTTAAAATTAAAAAAAAGGAATCTAGAATCAAATTATATGAGTTTGCATTAGATTTTGCTCTATTAACTAGCTTTTGATTTTAGGTTTAAGTTTCTCTAAGCCTCTGTCTCTTCAGTGCCTGGCACATATTAATAGGCCTTCAAATATTTGTTGAATTATTTTTTAAAAAGAATTCAAGAATTTCTACAGAAAAATTACTATGGCCACTTACTACTTTGTACTTCCATGCATTGATTTTTCTTACTTTTTCCTTTAAACCTATTCTGCCCTCTGCCTGATGCCAAGAAAGGTGCCATTTACTATTGGTATTTTGATTTTTTTTTTGTACTATGTTATTTACCCAAATGGATTTTAGGCTTTGTTATATTTCTCAAAGCATTATGCTAGGTAAATTATAAACTCTTAGTAATTATTTGGTTTGTTTAAGGGTGGAACATTTATTAAAAGGTTTAAAAAGAATATATATGACAACATTCAGCTTATTGACTGCTTTATCTTCTCCACCCATTTACACTGGCAAAATGATGTAATACAAATACAGATTTTTTTTCTTAATTCAGGATTTCATGTTCTTGTAGTTCTACTTAAACTATACATGCTTCATCTCTGTTACTTAAAAACTCAAGTGTGCTTTATATTCTAGGTCCGGTTTATCACTAAAATATGGCATCCTAATATTAGTTCCGTCACAGGGGCTATTTGTTTGGATATCCTGAAAGATCAATGGTAAGAGATTTTGAATTCACCTTCTCTCCTTGACTACCAAGATTGTAAGAGTGTTAAATGTGTGACTACCTCACAATATATTTTATACTTTATTTTATTTGGGCGGTAACAAATCTCTTAAGTACAAATTTGAAAATATGTTGTTGAGATCAGTCTATTTTTAAATGGAGACTTGTTAGGTGATGTCAGATACTAGCTTTATATTTAGAAAAACCTTAGATTTCATTTATTATTTTGGTAAACTTAATTCTTTGATATCTTAGGAAGGTATTTGTGAAAGATTTTAAAAAGTAAAAAGTAAAAAGTAAGTAGTAATCCCCTGCTCAGATGGAATATAAGCAACACAATTGTTAAAAGTTATATTAATTGAGCATAGTTAAGGTTCTCAATTCCAAGGAAGAGAATCTTGTAGGTGATATGTTCATTTACATAGCACTTTACACTTGGTTTGTCTGATTTTATTTTAGTAGCATAGTCTGGAGCCATCAGATTCAAATTCTGGCTTTGCTGTTTAGTAAGCTGTGTGGTCATGAACAAAGTTTGTGTGCCTTTCCTCATCTGTAAAGTGGGCTTAAAAAATAAAAATAAAATAAAATAAAATGGGCTTAATACCTACCTCATAGGGTTAAGGGGATTAAATAAGTTGTTTTATGTAATTCTCATAGAATAGAAATAGTGATAAAGATGATAATGTTAGTGTAGGCAGAGATTGATGTTATTTATTTAGCACATGATTTTTTTCTTTCCTTTTTTTTTTTAGACAGAGTTTCACTGTGTTGCCCTCAGTAGAGTGCTGTGGCGTCATAAGTCACAGCAACTTCCAACTCTTGGGCTTTTAGCCATTCTCATGCCTCAGCCTCCTGAGAAGCTGAGACTACAGACGCCCACCACAGCGCCCAGTTATTTTTTTTTGTTATAATTGTCGTTGTTTTAGCTGGGCCAGCCAAGTTCAAACCCGCCAGCCTCTGTGTATGTGGCTGGCACCCTACCCACTGAGCTACGGGCGCTGCCCAACACATGATTTTTTGATTGGGAAAATTAAGACAAGTATAAAATCACATTCGTGTGGGAGACTACAATAAAATTTGGAAAGATTCAGTCAGTGGATGTTCTGACCTTTTCCTCTAATTTTACTCTTTTGCAAGAGAAGGAGTAACAGAAGATAATAGAGTAACAATTAATAAGAATTCCTGGAGCCAAGACTATGTTTATTGGGCTTGTTCTGGTTACCACATCTTCTAAAAATTATATATTATTGTTAGTACTGCATTTTTAAGCTATGTCTTTGATTTCTTAAGAAAAAAAAATTATCAGAAAAAGATGAAATAGTAATGGTAACATTTAGTGTATGGGAAATTTGATTTACTGGGTAACTGGATGAACAGACCAGAGTTCAGGTTTTGTTTTCTTTTTCCATTCTAATAAGCAAGCCTGAGTAAATTCTATCTTTTTAGGGATATAGTTTCTTGATCTGAATTCCATACTGTCAAACATTGAACAGTGTGGACTAGACTTAACTTTTATCTTTTGCAGGCTCTCTTTTGACTTGTGCCTTTTGCCAATTTGTTGAACTTCTGGGCCTCAGTGTTTTTATCTATGTTTTATCTAAGTTATCTTCAAGGCCCTTGTTAGCTCTCTGACTCAGTGATATGAATACATATTTCCAATAATAGAGACACTTTTACTTTTTTCACTTGGCTTGCAGGACTGTTTTTTCCCTTCCTTTGCTCATTTCCATACTACTTAGCTAGTTCCTCCCATGTCTTCCAGTTCTTTGTGTATTAGAATGCCTCGGGGATAGTTCTTGGGTCTCTGCTCCTTTCTACATTCACTTACTAGGTGAGCTCATCTGATTCCATAACTTCATAATATGCTTCAAATTAACAAATTTATCTTTCCTGAACTTGATACTCCTATACTGCTACCTGCTTATCACCTTTACTTGAATGTTAGGAACATCTCAAATATTTCGAAAACTAAATTGATAATCTCCTAACCTAAAATCTACATCTTCATATAGTCTTCCCCTTCTGTGTTATTGATACCTATGTCTTTGCATTTACTCAGGCAAAAACCTCATGATTCTTGGTTCTTCTTTCTCTGGTACTCTGTACCCTGTCTACAAATCTGTTGGTGAATCCTGCAAAATCTTTGACTTCATTACCACCTCTTGCCTGGATCTGCTTCTGGCTTTGCCTGCTCAAGCTATTCTCAACACCCAGAATGAGAACCTTTGGAACAAATCTCGAAGATCAAAAACTCTTGCTGAATTCTCTTTGTGCTCAGAGTTAACACGGCAGTACTATTACCTGTAATCATATCTCTATAGCTAATTCAAAGATTAATACATATATGAAGAGTGCTTGAATTTTTGTACCAAAACTTTGTTTTTAATCAACTATCCCCATTTTCTATGGCAGGCAAATAGTATTATTTCATATTTATACAATTAAAAGTATTTTAAAATATTTGGGGGGGAGGTGAGAGATCAAAAATTACTTCTGGGGTACAGTGTACACACCATTTGGATGACACTAAAGGCCCTGACTGACTCCACTACTGTACAAATCATCCATGTAACAAAAAAAAAATTTGTACCCCCTAAATCTATCGACATTTTTATTTTTTATTTTTTTTATTTTTTTGATAGAGATAGAGTCTCACTTTATTGCCTTCAGTAGAGTGCTGTGGTGTCACACGGCTCACAGCAACCACCAACTCCTGGGCTTAGGCGATTCTCTTGCTTCAGCCTCCCGAGTAGCTGGGACTACAGCCCACCACATCGTCTGGCTATTTTTTTGCTGCAATTTGGCTGGAGCGGGTTTGAACCCACCACCCTTGGTATATGGGGCTGGCGCCCTACCCACTGAACTGCAAGCACCACTGAAATTTTTATTTTATTTTATTTTTGCAGTTTTTGGCCAGGGCCGGGTTTGAACCCACCGCCTCTAGTATGTGGGGCCGGCCCCCTTCTCCTTTGAGCCACAGGCTCCGCCCTGAATTTTTATTTTTTATTGAAATTTTTAAAAAGATATTTTACAAGTCAAAGATAATATCAGATAAAGCAGGTGAGACTGGATACTCATAGATTCATCTCTCCCTCCCATCAGCTTTACTAAAGTATAATTGACATTTAGTGGATATCTACATATAAATGTTTAGCTTTCAGAACTGGAATTTGATAGAGAAAAATATAGGCTAGTAATCTTAGGAAAGATGAATTACATAAATATTGAATAATGTGGGGCAAGTATGCTACAAGATAACTGATTGATGTTGGTTTTTCATTAATGCATGTGGGGGGGGTGATTAATCATTTAACAAGTTAATTTTAAAGTAGTTTCAAAACTACCCTATGTGGAAACTATTTTCAGGTGTTTTTCCATGTATGCTTATTATAACTAATGTCTATTTACCTGGGGAAGAAAATGACAACTTGTAAAAATTTCACTCATTGATACTGCCTTTCCAAAAGACAAGTGGCATTAGAGAGAATGTCTATTTTCAGAAGATTAGGTAACCAGAATAAGCCCAATAATTAGTCACCAGGGAAAGGTAGATTAAAATCACAGTAAGACACCACTACAGGCTCGGCACCCACAGCTCAGCCATGTACACTGAGGCTGGCAGGTTCAAGCCTGCCCCAGGCCTGCTAAACAACAATGACAACTGCAACCAAAAAATAGCCAGGCATTATGGCAGGTGATTGTAGTCCCAGCTACTCGGGAGGCTGAGGCAAGAGAATTGCTTAAGCCCAAGAGTTTTAGTGACTTAAAATCAATAATATTAGCAAAGCTCAACATCTTCATTGTGGCCTAACGGCTTCCCTACTAGGAATATATCCAAGAGAAATGAACGCCTTTGCTAACCATCAAAAGACTTACATAAAGTGGCTCACACCTGTAATTCTAGCACTTTGGGAGGAAGACAGCTTACAGCCAGTTCAAGATCAGCCTAGACAACTTAGTAAAACCCCATCTCTACAAAAATTAAATTTAAAAAATCAATCAGTCATGGTAGCATGTACCTGTAATTCTAGATATGGGAGTCTAGAAGTGGTCTGTAATTTGATGGAGTGGTGTTGACATGAGTACACATATGTAAAAATTAACCCAGCTGTGTAGCATCTTACTCCATTTATACTTTAATGAAGAAACTATTGCTTATGGTAGTGCATGCCTGTAGTTCCAGCTGCTCTGGCGGTTAGGGCAGGAGGGTCACTTGAACCCTGTTCTCGGCTGTAGTGCACTATGCCAGTTAGGTCTGCACTAAGCTTATCAATATAGTGACCTCCCCAGATCAGGGGACCACCAGGTTGCCTAAGGAGGGGTGAACTGGCCCACATTGGAAACAGCACATCAGAATTCCCATACTAATCAGTAAGGGGATCATGCCTGTGAATAGCCATTGACTTCCAGCCTGGGTAATATAGTGAGACCCTGTCTTTAAAAGAAAAAATTAAAAAGCTGCCATTCTCATAAAGTAGCATTCAGTGTTTTGAATGAGCATGGATTACTTATTGATGATCT
Source organism: Loris lydekkerianus (assembly GCA_963574355.1). Taxonomy (NCBI): domain Eukaryota; kingdom Metazoa; phylum Chordata; class Mammalia; order Primates; family Lorisidae; genus Loris; species Loris lydekkerianus. The sequence continues at coordinate 56,169 of CAUYPK010049200.1, read as the reverse complement.
GGTGAAAGAGATATATATTTTTTTTGGGGGGGGGGGGGACAGAGCCTCAAGCTGTTGCCCTGGGTAGAGTGCTCTGGCCTCACAGCAACCTCCAACTCTCCCAACTCCTGGGCTCAAGCGATTCTCCTGCCTCCGCCTCCCAAGTAGGTGGGACTACAGGCACCAGCCACAATACCCGGCTATGTTTTTTTTGTTTGCTTTGGTTGTAGCCGTCATTGTTGTTTGGCAGGCCTGGGCTGGATTCAGACTTGCCAGCTCAGGTGTATGTGGCTGGTGCTTTAGCTGCTTGAGCCACAGGCATCGAGCTGTGGAAGATATTTTTTAAAAAGTTAGTCAACAGAATGGGTAATTGACATGATTATTCTATGTAGTAGAGCCCTGTTGAATCCTTGTGAATGAATATTTAAGTACCCATATAAACTATGTTTTATCAATTTAAGACAAACAGAAGTAATTTACTCAATATGAATTTATGAGTTACTGATTTATTCATATTATCTACTAATTAATAAAAAATCAGTTAACACATTTTGAAATTTCATATTCCTACTTGCCTCTTGGATGTTGTTTTAATAGGTTTAAGCCTTTTTTTTTGGACAGAGTCTTGCTCTGTTGCCCCAAGTAGAATACAGTGGTGTCATCATAACTCACTGCAACCTCAGAACTCCTGGACTCAAGGGATCCTCCTACCTCACCTTCCTAAGTAGCTAGGAGTACAGGAGTCTGCCACAATGCCCAGCTAATTTTGCTATATTTAGTAGAGTGAGAGTCTCGCTCCTGCTCAGGCTGGTCTCAAACTCCTGAGCTCAAGTGATCCAACCACCTTAGCCTCCCAGAATACTAGGATTATACATGAGAGCCATTGTGCCTGGCTGACGTAAGCTAATTTTACGTACACCAAATCCTACAAATCTCAATGCAGTATGGATTTAATCAGTACTTTGTGAAGAATAAGTGGAGTAAAAGATTATTGTCAGTTGTATACTTTTTCTTTTCTTTCCTTTTCCTTTTTTTTTTTTTGAGACAGAGCCCCACGCTATCGCCCTGGGTAGAGTGCTGTGGCATCACAGCTCATAGCAACCTCTAACTCCTGGGCTTAAGCAATTCTGTTGCCTCCGCCTCCCAAGTAGCTGGAACTGCAGGCACCTGCCACAATGCCTGGCTATTCTTTTGGTTGTCGTTGTCATTGTTGTTTGGCAGGCCCGGGCTGGATTTGAACCCGCCAGCTCTGGTGTATGTGGTTGGCACCTTAGCCGCTTGAGCTACAGGCACTGAGCCAGTTGTATAGTTTTTCACATTAAATTTGGTTTTTAAAAATTAACGTAGGCTTGGCACCCGTAGCTCAGTGGTTAGGGGACCAGCCACTTGCACTGGGGCTGGTGGGTTCAAACCTGGCCCCAGTCACATAAACAACATTGACAATAACAAAAAAGTAGCTTGGTTTTGTGGCAGATGCCTGTAGTCCCAGCTACTTGGGTGGCTGAGGCAAGAGAATCACTTAAGCCCAAGAGTTTGAGGTTGCTAAAAAAACAAAGTAATGTAAATCAGTCTACAGTACACACTTCTTTTTTTTTTTTTTTTTTTTTTCCCCATTTTTGGCTCTGGGCTGGGTTTGAACCCACCACCTCTGCCATATGGGGCCGGCGCCCTACTCCTTTGAGCCACAGGCACCGCCCACACACATTTTTTTTCTACCATCCAAGATACAGATTTCTGTGGTGTTTAGGGTCAAAAGAATAAGTTTTGTTTTGATAGCGATTCTTATGATTACTTTTCAAATGTTGTTTTATTATTGATTCATGTGCAGCTTTTTTTTTAGAAACTTTTTTTTGGGCCAGGGCTGGGTTTGAACCTCTAGCATATGGGGCCGGCACTTTACTTCTTGGAGCCACAGGAGCCACCCTGCAGATTTTTAAAACTTCACATTTAAGTTTATCTTTAGCCAGCTGATAATTTGATGGTTTATAAACACTACTCAAAACTTTTCAGGTGGCCGGGCGTGGTGGCTCACACCTGTAGTCCCAGTGTTGTGGGAGGCCAAGGCAGGTGGATTTCCTGAGCTTGGAAGTTCAAGACCTGCATAAGCTGGAGAGAGGCAGAGTGAGACCCCGTCTCTACCAAGAAAAAAAAAGCCAGGCGTTGTAGTGGGTGCCTGTAATCTCCGCTACTTGGGAGGCAAAGGGCAAGAGACTTGCTAAAGGAAGAAAAGGAAAAAAAAAGGAAAATTAAAAACAAAACAAAAAAACCTTCAAATTAAGAGCAAAAGCCAGCTGAAAGTGAAAGCAAAATTTAAAAAAAATTTAAAAATAAACTTTTCATAAAAATTTTTTTTTTTTTTTTTTAGAGAGAATCTCACTTTGTCGCCCTTTGTAGAGTGCTGTGAAATCACAGCTCACAGCAACCTCCAGCCCTTGAGCTTAGGCGATTCTTTTGCCTCAGCCTCCCAAGTGGCTGGGACTACAGGTGCCCGCCACAACACCCGGCTGTTTTTTTTTTTGTTGTTGTTGCAGTTTGGCTGGGGCTGGGTTTGAACCTGCCACCCTCGGTATATGGGGCTGGCACCCTACTCACTACTCACTGAGCCACAGGCACCACCTTTCATGAAAATTTTCAACTGGGCAGAAAACTGTACAACTACCTTCTTTTTGAGATCGTTATGAATTGAATCTAAAGTTATAGCTGCAGATGTTTTTCTTTTTTTTTTTCTTTCTTTCTTTCTTTTTTTTTTTCTTTTATGTAGAGACAGAGCCCCACTTTATTGCCCTCGGTAGAGTGCCGTGGCGTCACACAGCTCACAGCAACCTCCATCTCCTGGGCCTACGCAATTCTCCTGCCTCAGCCTCCCGAGTTGCTGGGACTACAGGCACCCGCCACAATGCCTGGCTATTTTTTTGTTGCACTTTGGCCGGGGCTGGGTTTGAACCCGCCACTCTCGGTATATGAGGCCGATACCCTACTCACTGAGCCACAGGCGCCGCCCCCATATTTTTTTTCTTTTTCAATTTCAGTGGTAGGCTGTCCTTTCAAATACATTCAACCTGATACATACAATCAGGTTCAGGTTCTAAGTTTCTAATTCTTCTGTAGTAACCCAGGTCTGTAGTTTGCAAGTGTCTTTACAATAGGAAGACCCTGCAAATAGAGAAGATGGAAAGTATTTACAGTAAGAATTTATAGGGTGGTGCCTGTGGCTCAAAGGAGTAGTGCACCAGCCCCATATGCCGGAGGTGGCAGGTTCAAACTCAGCCCTAGCCAAAAACTGCAGGGGAAAAAAAAAGAAAATTTATGCGTATACATACCCCAAAAGTAAACATTTTGTTTATCCATTCATCCTTCAGTAGAAACTTAGATTGCTTCCACCTTTTGGCTATTGTGAATAATTCTGCTTATCAACCTTTTGTTGTTGTTAGTAGTCATCCTCCTGGATATGAGAAATTATCTCATAAATGAGATAATGAGATGGTTTTGATTTACATTTCCCTAATGATGAGTGATATTGAGCATATGCTTATTGGCCTGTTGTATATCTTTTTTTGAAGAAATGCCTGTTGAAGTCCCTTTTTTTGAGGAGGAGAGATAGGGTCCTGCTCTATAGCCCAGTCTAGAGTGTACTAGTGTCATCATAGGTCACTGCAACCTCAAACTCTTGGACTCAACCAGTCACCCTGCTTCAACCTCCTGAGTAGCTGGAACTATAGGTGTATACTATCACACTGGGCTGATATTTTAATCTTTTGTAGAAATAGGGTGTCATTGTGTTGTTTAGGCTGGTCTCGAATTCCTGATCTCAAGTAATCCTCCCCCTTTGGCCACCCAAAGTGCCACAATTATAGGTGTAAGCCACCCAGCCCAGTGCCTTGTCCATTTTTTTAATTGGGTTTTTTTGTTATTGAGTTGTAGGAGTTCCTTATATATTTTAGATATTAATCCCTTATTAGATACATGAGTTGTAAATATTTTCTGCTATTCTGTGAGTTGCTTTTTCATTCTATTTTGTCCTTTGCTTTTGTTTTTGTATTTTAAGAGAAGGGATCTTATTCTTGGCCAGGCTGGCCTCAAACTCACGGGCATAGTGATCAATCCTCCCACCTCAGCTTCCTGAGTAGCTAGGACTACAGGTGTGTGCCACCATGTCTGCTTACATAGAAATTACTGGTGTAGTATGGTACAATTGTCCCTATTTTTTCTTTTGTTTCCAATACTTTTTATCTTATATCCAAGAAATCATTGTGAAATCTAATGTCATGAAGCATTACTTGTATCTTGTGTTCAGTTTTTTTAGCTCTTATATTTAAATTATTGATCTGTTTTTAGCTATTTTTTACATAAGGATCCAATGATCCCAGCTTCATTCTTTTTTTTTCTTTCTTTTTTTTTTTTGTGATAATGGGGTCTCACTCTGCCCAGGCTAGTGTACAGCAATGTGTTCATAGCTTACAGTATCCTCCAAATTTCTGGACTCAAGTGATCATTCTACTTCAGTCTACCAAAGTTCTGGGATTATAAGTCTAAGCCACTGTGCCTAGCCAACTTCATTCTTTTGAGAGATTAACAGTTCTTTAGAAAAGTGTTTATTATTTTGTTGAGATATGTAGAAGCTCGTGTGAATGTATGAAGGACTTACCTTATATGCATTCGTGTTTTTATTGCAAGTTAAAATAATTACTGTGAGTTTAATAATAGTTTTAGTATGAATACTTCCTTTGAGTGAAAAATTTATCTTCACTATTCAGGTATATTTCTGTAAAAGAGATAATTTTCTTAAAAGTTGTGTGACTTGGGTGGCGCCTGTGGCTCAAAGGAGTAGGGAGCTGGCCCCATATGCCGTAAGTGGCAGGTTCAAACCCAGCCCCAGCCAAAAATTGCAAAAAAAAGAAAAAAGAAAAAAAGTTGTGTGCTGGGCGACGCCTGTGGCTCAATGAGTAGGGCACCAACCCCATATACCAAGGATGGCGGGTTCAAACCTGGCCTCGGCCAAATTGCAACAACAATAACAACAAAAAGTTATGTGACTTTCAAGTGTTTGTTTAAAGAAATCCTATGGATTTTTAAAATTAGGTTGCTTACAAAGTCTAGTGGTGTTATCAAATTAATTTAATTGTGTTATATTCCTTTTGTGTTATGTTTTGCCTTTTTATCTCTGTTGTTGTTTTTCATGGTTTAAGTCAGCTCTATGCAGATACATCATCAAGGCAGCTTTTGTTACATATGTTGTCTTTAAACATTCTCTTTGAAATTACACAAACTGTGCTCACTTCAGAAACACATATACTAAAATTGGAACAATACAGAGAAAATTAGCATGGGATGACACACAGATTCATGAAGTGTTTCATATTTTTTTTGCTGTTTTTGTAACAGAAGGATTTATTCAGACTGCTGTACTCATTTGATTTAACACAATGCTATTGATCTAAATATTTATAAGGTACCTATATCTAGATTAATTTTTTTTAAAAAAGAAATTACACAAATGATCAAATAAATTAGAATAAGGTACTTTTTTTTTTTTTTTCTTGCAACAGAGTCTCACTGTGTCGCCCTTGGTAGAGTGCTGTGGGGTCACAGCTCACAGCAACCTCCCAATCCCTGGGCTTAAGCGATTCTCTTGCTTCAGCCTCCCAAGTAGCTGGGACTACAGGTGCCCACCACAACATCCAGCTGTTTTTTGGTTGTAGTTGTCATTGTTGTTTGGCAGGCCTGGGCTGGATTCGAACCGCCAGCTCTAGTGTATGTGGCTGGTGCCCTAGTCACTTTGCTACAAGCACCAAGCCTAGGGTACTCTTAATAAAGAAAGTATTTCCCCATTGTTACTGTGATAATGGATAGATAAAAATGAATATATGAGGATTAAATTTCGCTTTTTCTTTTTCTTCTTTTTTTTTATTTTGAGACAGAGTCTCACTTTGTTTCTCTTGGTAGAATACCGTGGCATCACAACTCACAGCAACCTCAAACTCTTGGACTCAAGTGATTCTTTTTCCTCAGCTTCCAAAGTAGCTGGGACTACAGGCACCCAGCACAATCCCCAGCTGTTTTTAAGAGATGGGGTCACACTTTTACTAAGGCTGGTCTCAAACCCGAGAGCTCAGGCAGTCCACCTCCCTCAGCCTCCTAGAGTGCTAGGATTACAGGCGTGAGCCACCTTGCCTGGCCTGAATTTGGCTTTTTGGTTTGACTCCTGCCCTAAAAGAATATTATTCATATTAACGATTTACAACTGTTGGTTGAAAATAACTTGTGTAGGCTCGGTGCCTGTGGCTAAAGCGGCTAAGGCGCCAGCCACATACACCTGAGCTGGCGGGTTCGAATCCAGCCCGGGCCGACCAAGCAATAATGATGGCTGCAACTGAAAAATAGCTGGGTGTTGTGGCGGGTGCTTGTAGTCCCAGCTACTTGGGGTCTGAAGCAAGAGAATTGCTTAAGCCCAAGAGTTAGAGGTTGCTGTGAGCTGTGATGCCACAGCACTCTACCCAGGGCGATAGCTTGAGACTCTGTCTCAAAAAAAAAAAGAAAGAAAGAAAGAAAAGAAAAGGACTTGTGTAAGTTCTTATGAAATTTAGGATGTTGGTCTAGAAAAATAATTTTTACTTTCCCAGCCCTATTTCAGCATTTGAAATTTCTGTTACATATTAACTGCATAGCATTTGAAAAGCTTTAAAAATCTATTCTCTTTTAAATGCTAATTTAGCATTTTACCTAATTTTTCAATATCATAAGCAGTTTTTTCCTATTCCTATAGCATCTCTAAATGTATAAATTAAATTGATCAGCAATTTTTTTTTTTTTTTGGAGACAGTCTCATTATGTCACCCTTGGTAGGGCACTATGGAGCCACAGCTCACAGCAGCCTCAAACTCTTGGGCTCAAGTGTTTCTCTTGCCTCAGCCTCCCAAGTAGGTGGGACTACAGGTGCCCACCACAATGCCCGGCTATTGATCAATAAATTTTTTATTCTAAGATAAAGAACATTTTATAGCATTATTTTTCTCTAAAATATAGACATTTATTCTCAAACATTAGTGTGTATCAGAATCACTTTGCATACTTAATGAAATGTACCCCAGAGTTTCTGACACAGTAGATTTGAAATAGGGGAAGCTTTGATTTCTTACAAGTTCCCAAGGGATGCGGATGCTGCTGATTGATGGAACTCAACTCTGTGAGACCCATTGCCTTAAGACATCCATTGTTGGTAATAAATTAACATTTTCCTAAGCCTCTAAGGTGGTATTATTTATGCTTTGGAAAATTGAGAAAATAGTGACTAAATAATTTTTCTCTGTTCTGTGGTTCAAATCAGGAATTGAATTTAAAAAATCTGTTTTAGACCAGGCGTGGTGACTCACACCTGTAATCCTAGCACTCGGGGAGTCCAAGGTGGGTGGATTGCCTGAGCTCACAGGTTCTAGACCAGCCTAAGCAAGAGCGAGACCTGGTCTCTAAAAATAGCTGGGTGTTGTGGCAGGCACCTGTAGTCCCAGCTACTAAGGAGGCTGAGGCAAGAGAATCACTTGAGCCCAAGAGTTTGAGGTTGCTGTGAGCTGTGATGCCCTGGCATTCTATCACAGGCAACAAACTGTGACGCTATCTCAAAAATAAATCTTTTTTAGAAAATTCACGTGGTGGGTGGCACCGTAGCTCAGTGGGTAGGGTGCTGGCCACATGCACCAAGGCTGGTGGGTTCAAACCTGGCCTGGGCCAGCTAAAATAACAATGACAACTGCAATGAAAAAATATCCGCTGGCTTAGTGCCCATTGCTCCAAGTAGGGTGCCAGCCACATACACCCAGGCTTGTGTGTTCAAGCCCTGCCTGGGCCTGCTAAACAAAAATGACAACTGCAACCAAAAAGCCGGGCATTGTGGCAGGCACCTGTAGTCACTGCTTGGAAGGCTTGGGCAAGAGAATCGCTTAAGCCCAAGATTTTCAAGTTGCTATGAGCTGAGACACAACGGCACTCTACAGAGGGTGACATAGTGAGACTCTGTCTCAGAAAAAAAAAATTCATATGCTGTAAGAGACATACTGTTATGTTCTCTGACATATTCAGTATTACAACATTATATTTATCATATGTATAACATTTCAGTATTAATTAATGAAACACATGTTTAGCAGAAATGTCAAGAATCATTGCTAGTTAGGTAGATACTATTTTCTAGATAAATTTTTGCTTTATAAAGATATTTTCCTTATAAATACATTGAGAAGCATCAGTTAAGTGATGTTTTAAGCAAAAAATCATGGTTTATTGCAGAATATTATGGAATGATATTTTGAAAATAAAGGATTTTGGCCTGATAATATTTTATTTATAGGAGTGCCAATGAAAGAAAGTTCCACAGGATGTTAATGCTAATAGTTTATCACTTTATATATAAAATTAGTGGGTAGAGCTAATGAGGGATATTGGCAACAGTAAGAAAACAAGGCAAGTTCAAAATGAGATAATTTGATTTATCTTAAGAAATTGGCTCCAAGCCAGGTGTGGCGGCTCATGCCTGTAATCCCAGCCCTTGGGAGGCCGAGGCAAGAGAATCGCGTAAGCCCAAAAATTTGAGGTTGCTGTGAACTGTGAAGCCACAGCACTCTAACAAGGATGACAAAGTAAGACTCTTGTATCAAAAAAAGAAAGGAAGGAAGGAGGGAAATCGGCTCCAGCCCAAGCAAGAGCAAGACTTTATTTCTATTAAAGATAGAAAAAATTAGGTGGGTATTGTGGCTGATTCCTGTAGTCTCAACTACTCGGGAGGCTGAGGCAGGAATATTGCTTGAACTCAGGCTTGCTCTGAGCTAGCAAGATGTCATGGCACTCTAGCCTGGGCAACAGAATGAGATTCTGGCGCCATTAAAAAAAAAAAAATGGCGGGAGAGGGGAGGATAAATTGGCTAATTGTAAATTAAAGGAGACAATTATAGGCATATATGTAATTATACATTTCTATAAACTACATAATTAAGATAAAATTCTAAATTTTATTCAGAAAAGACTCACTTTGATTTTGCCATGCAGAGCCACCTTAACCGGGATATATTTATAATTTGACTTTTAGGGCGGCAGCAATGACTCTCCGCACGGTGTTATTGTCATTGCAAGCACTATTGGCAGCTGCAGAACCAGATGATCCACAAGATGCGGTAGTAGCAAATCAGGTAAGATGGCTGCTTTTAAAAGATTTTCCTTACACTGTATGATTCTCTAACCACTTTAGCAGTTTGTGATATTAACAAATGAGCATACTCTGTTGAGACTAAATTTGGAAGTATTTTTTTTCTTATGATAAGATTATTTTGTCATATACAATATTGAAAACTGTATTAATTTTTAATGGGGTATGTGGTAGATGTTTTCCTAATGTGAAAATTTTCAACACACAAAGTCAAAACAATTGCTCAATAAACACCCTTATAACTACCACCTATTCTGTGATTAACACTTTACTGCACATGTTTTATCCTATATGTAGTCATCTATCCTCAACTTTTTTTTTTTTTTTTTTTAGACAGAGTCTGACTTTGTCACCCTCGTTAGAGTGCCACTCAAACTGTTGGGCTCAAACAATTCTCTTGCCTCAGCCTCCGTAGCTGGGACTATAAGTGCCTGCCACAACACCTGGCTATTTTTAGAGATGAGTTCTTGCTCTGGCTCAGGCTGGTCTTAAACCTAGGAGCTGAGGCAAACCACCTGCCTCGGCCTCCCAAGTGCTGGAATTATAGGCATGAGCCACCTCCACGGCTTTATCTATTCTCAATTTAGTGATGGTATCTTCTCGGTCATAATTTTTCAATCACTGCCATGGCACTGACATAGCATTGTAAAGTTTCCAGTGATCTTGGAGTTTGTTGAATGAAATAAGTACTTTTCAGTTCTGATCTTTGATCACTGTAAGGCTAAGGATTAGCAAATTACAAAACCAGACTGGCTGGTTGTTTAAATAATATTTATTGGAACATAGCCACACCTATTTGTTTACTTTGCTCTTCATCTTCAGTGGTAGAGTTGAATTGTTGTGATGAGACTGGCTTTATTAGTATGTGACCATTTATGGAACAAGTTTGCCAACATCTACTCTAAGCCATTAAGATTTAGTGAACATACTTTTTTTTTTAAGCATAGAAATTTTTGCTTCCCTTGACTTCTTACAAACTACCCCTTTCTCTTGCTGTTTTTATAGTTGGTCCTTCTTATTTCTACAATTATTTATTTTCTTCCTACTCATCTTTAAATGTCATTCCTCTATTTTGACCTTACTACCTTTATTTTCTTTTATATGCTTTAAAGTGGATGATTATAATGATACTACTACTTTCGTGTGTGTGTGTGTGTGTGTGTGTGTGTGGACAGAGTCTCAGTTTGTCACCCTTGGTTGAGTACCATGCCATCATATAGCACACAGCAATCTCAACCTCAAGCGATTCTGAGACTACAGGCACCACCCCCACCCCCGGGCACATCGCCTGGCTATTTTTTTGTTTAGCAGGCCTGGGCTGGGTTCAAACCCACCACCCTGGAACAAGTGGCTAGTGCCCTAATCACTGAACTAACCACTGGGTGCCCAGCTACCTCATAGGTCTGTATGAGTATTTCTTGGATACTTTAGCACTGCATTGCCAAAACTGAATGCATAATCTTAAATCCTTCAGATTTGTCCATCCTTCTTTGATACCATCACCAGTTTAGTAAAATATGTGAGTCACAGCCTTTGGGGTTCTCTGTGTCTCCTTTTCTTATGTTGATATCATTCCTAGTATCTCTTATCACTATGTTTACATACTTAACACTGATTACTATAGGTCTTTTTTTTGAGACTGAGACTCACTGTTGCCTAGACTAAAGTGCCATGGTGTGAGCTAGCTCCTGCCTCAGCCACCCAAGCAGCTGGGAGTATAGGCAGCTGTCATGATGTCTGGCTAATTTTTCTATTTTTAGTAGAATCTTGCTCTTGCTCAGGCTGGTCTCAGAACTTGTTAGCTCAAGGGATCCTCCTGCTGTGGTCTCCCAGAGTGTTAGGAATACAGATATGAGCCACTGTGCCCAAGCCTTACTTTTCTTTTCTTTCTTTTTTTTTTTTTTTTTTTTTTTGCAGTTTTTGGCCGGGGCAGGGTTTGAACCCACCACCTCCAGCATATGGGGCTGGTGCCCTACCCCTTCGATCCACAGACGCTGCCCGCCCAAGCCTCACTTTTTAAAAACTTTCTCATTTTAACTGCTCCGATAGATCTCCCTTTCTCAGCCTCTTTCTTCCTTCCCTCCCTCATCTTCAACATTGGTATTAGTTTTATAAAGTGCAAATATTAGTTTACTACTAAAAATTTTGATAGTTCTATCACCTACTTGATTTCAGATTTCTTCAGTTTTCAGAGTTTCTCTATGGTTTGAACTGTCCAGAAACCGAGCTTCATTTACTATATTCTTGTTTTCTTCAAACGCGTGCCTTTTCAATCATTGCATCCATTTGTACACGTCATTTTATCTAATCTGTCTGATTTCCTCTACCTTAGAAAACTTTTCCTCTTAGCATATTTCTTTATTTTGTAAAGTTTTTTTCTTTTTTTGCAGTTTTTGGCCAGGGCTGGGTTTGAACCCGTCACCTCTGGCATATGGAGCTGGTGCCCTACCTCTTTGAGCCACAGGCACTGCCCTTGTCTTGTAAGGTTTTAATTTACCCATTGTCTCGTCTGGGAAACTGCTCTTCTTTCTTTACCTTGAAGATCCATTTACTTCTTGTTTTAGGTTGATTAAACTAGGTTTTTTCATGTTTTATATGTATGTGGTTTACTCATATTTGTTTGTTTGAGACAGAGTCTCACTATGTGGCCCTCAGTAGCATGCCTTGGCATCACAGCTCATAGCAACCTCCAACTCTTGGGCTTAAGTGTAGTTCTCTTGCCTCAGCCTCCCTAGTAGCTGAGATAACAGGCATCCCCCTCTCCCCCACCACTCCCGACCCTCGCCACAACGCCCAGCTATTTTTTTGTTGTAGCTGCCATTGTTGTTTGACAGGCCCGGGCTAGGTTTAAACCTGCCAGCCCTGGTATATGTGGCTCATGCCCTGGCCACTGGGCTACAGGTGTCTAGCTTGTTCATATTTGTTTATTAAAAGCATGGCTTGAGTTCCACCTTTTTTTGTTGTTGTTTTGTTTTGTTTTTGAGACAGAATCTCACTTTGTCACTGTTGGTAGAGTGCCATGGCATTATAGTTCAGCAATTGAAAACTTGGGCTCAAGGAATCCTCTTGTCTCAGCCTCCCAAATAGCTGGGACTATAGGCTCCTGCCACAACGTCCAGCTGTTTTTTAGAGACGGGGCCTCCCTTATGCTCGGGCTGGTCTCAAATTCCTGAGCTCAGGCAGTCCACCCATCTCAGCCTCCCCAAATACTAGGATTATTGGTATGAGCCACCATGCCTAGCTGAGTTCCAGCTTCAATTTTTTTTTTTTTTTGTTTGTTTGTTTAGTCTAAACTTCATAAGTAGAGTTTGGACTCAAAAGTTTCTTTTAAGGCAATTCCTGTGGCTCAAGGAGTAGGGTACAGGCCCCAGTTACCGGAAGTAGCAGGTTCAAATCCGGCCCTGGCCAAAAAAAAGTTTCTTTTAGCTTTAATAATTTGACTTACCGTATCATAAGAATGGAAAAGCAAGCATCCAGTGTACTCGGTACTAATATCTACAAACTAGTAAATGAACAACTACATGCCCACATGGGAGAAAAACACAAACAAATTCAAGAAGTGGGAGGGGAGAAAGGGGAAGAAGGGAGGGCTTTCACCTAATGGGCACATTGTAGGGGTATTTGGCACACCTCCTGGGTGAAGGGCTCAACTCCAACTTGGACTTTACCTAGCAAATGAAAACAATGTAACCTAATTGTATATAACCATATATTAATCTGAAATTTTAAAAAATAGGTGGGCCAGGTGCAGTGGGCTCACACCTGTAATCCTAGCACTCCAGGAGGCTAAGACAAGTAGATTGCCTGAGCTCAGGAGTTCGAGACCACCCTGAGCAACTACAAGACTCCATCTCTAAAAACAGCTGGGTGGTGTGGATGCCTATAGACCCAGCTACTAGGGAGGCTGAGACAAGAGAATCTCTTGAACCCAAGAGTTTGAGGTTGCTGTGAGCTATGATGCCATGCACTCTACTGAGAGTGACAAAATGACACTCTATCTCAAAAAAATTGACTTATTTCCTTGTTATGAATTAATGGAAGAAACTAGATTTATTATTTTAGTATGTAATAGATGCTGTCTTAAAATACTCAGTATAAAGTACTTTAAAAAAGAAACATTAAGGTGTGGTGCCTGTAGCTCAGTGGTTAGGGTGCAGGCCATGCATCCCCAGGCTGGTGGGTATGAAGCTGGCCTGAGCCAGCCAAACAACAGTGACAACTATAACAAAAAAATACCTGGGCGTTGTGGCAGGTGCCTTTAGTCCCAGCTACTTGGGAGACTGAGGCAAGAGAATTGCTTAAGCCAAAGAGTTTGAGGTTGGTGTGAGTTGTGATGCCCTGGCACTCTACCGAGAGTGGGGTAGTGAGACTGTCTCAAAACAAAGAAAAAAGAAAAAGGAAAGAAACATTAAGATAAAAAGTTATTGTTAATTCATACTTTGCTTCAATAAGTAATCATGGTCCAAGAGTATTTTGAGAATAAATTTACCTCTTTACAATGCATATGGGAAGTCTTAACTTTTAAAAATACTCCAACTGAGTTCATAATCTTCTCACGGCATGTTATAAGTTAGGACTTTGGGCATGGAATTTTCTTTAATCACTGTACAGTATTACAGCTCTAACAAAACAAGAAAATCTAGCTGTATTCTAGCCTGAGTTACAGTTAATACAAAAGATGGTCACAGCTATTAGCTAATTTCCATATAATTTCACAAACTTTATAATTCTGTGATTAGTTGTATGTCTGATGCTATAGAGTTTAGAACACCTGTGATACCTTGCTTCACTTAGTTTTTTGCTAATTAAATTTGTTGAATTTGGAGATTAAAGCGGATTAATCCGCTTTGGGTTTTGTTTTGTTTTGTTTTTATTTTTTGTCAACACAATTTGTGAATCAAAGCTTCAGTTTAAATAGTCTTTTAATAGTGACATAGCTTATCTCAGATGGAAAGGGAATCACATTTTAAACGTGAATTTGTTTTATTTGGGAAAAGCAGGGTCTTAACGCAATTAAGAGCTAAGATACCATATCAAATATAATAACTGAATTGTCATGTCAATCCGTTTTTCCCCCTCATATAGTACAAACAAAATCCCGAAATGTTCAAACAGACAGCTCGACTTTGGGCACATGTGTATGCTGGAGCACCAGTTTCTAGTCCAGAATACACCAAAAAAATAGAAAACCTATGTGCTATGGGCTTTGATAGGGTAAGTACATAAGGGTATGTTGATTTTGATATGTTAATGGATTTATTGCTGCAAGTCCTTGGCTGACAAAAATGGTTTAGAAAATAAAAGAAAGGCTTGGTGCCCGTAGCACAGTGGTTACGGCGCTGGCCATATGCACTGAGGCTGGAGGGTTTGAAGCTGGCCCAGCTAAACAACAGTTACAACTGCAACAAAAAAATAGCCGGGCATTGTGGCAGGTGCTGATAGTCCCAACTACTTAGGAGGCTAAGGGAAGAGAATCATTTAGGCCCAAGAGTTTGAGGTTGCTGTGAGCTGTGATGCCACGGCACTGTACTGAGGGCGATAAAGTGAGACTCTCTCTCTTTAAAAAAAAAAAAGAAAGAAAGAAAAGAAAAGAAAATCTAGGGCGGTGCCTGTGGTTTGGTGGGTAAGGCACCGGCCCCATATACTGAGGGTGGCAGGTTCCAACCCAGCCCCAGCCCAGCCAGCTAAAACAGCAGTGGCAACTGCAACCAAAAATAGCCAGGCATTGTGGCAGGCACCCGTAGTCCCAGCTACTCGGGAGGCTAAAGCAAGAGAAATCGCTTAAGCCCAAGAGTTAGAGGTTGCTGTGAGCTATAACGCCACGGCACTCTACCAAGGGCGACACAGTGAGACTCTGTCTCAGAAAAAAAAAAGAGAGAAAGAAAGAAAAGAAAATCTAATTTTGTTAAATAAATTCTGTTATTAAAGTGAGTGATTAAAGTCATTCTTTTTTTCCTTTTGCTGATTTCAGTTGTTGATTTTTAGAAGCTTTATATGCACTGAAAATAAAAGGCAACTTAAAGAATAGAAACAAAGTGTGACTTCTTGATATAAAGAACAGTGAGTGATTCAGTATTTCTTAAATGTGTCCTTGAGATTTGATTTTTTTTGTCCCCTTTTCTTTACAGAATGCAGTAATAGTGGCCTTGTCTTCAAAATCATGGGATGTAGAGACTGCAACAGAATTGCTTCTGAGTAACTGAGGCATAAAAAGAGAGCTGCTGATATAGTCAAGCTTGCCTCTTCTTGAGGAGCACCAACATCTGTTATTTTTAGGATTCTGCATAAATTTCTTTTAAACTGGCATTCTTGCCTAACCATGTTATCTAGCCACCATTGGAGACTGAAAAGAAAAATCCCTGCTCTGTAAATAAAGCTAATTAAACGTCTGTGTAAATTTCAAAAGGGGAAATACTTTAATTTTTTTTCTTACTTGATAGTGTAAAAATTATTTGAGCTAAGCTAAAACCATGGAAAAACATGCTACTTTAGTGTTTAACAGTGTACCAAGACTAGCAAGAGTTTGCTTCAGGATTTTGTTGAATAATTAAGATAATATTTTGAGTGTGTCAGGGCCATTCAAATTGTTGGTGTTGCATCACAGCTACCTTAACTGTTTTTAACATGGATCCTTTGTGCCTGTGAATTTACTTGCATGCTTGTACTTGACTTCTTAGGATGGGTAGCTGAAAAGACCACCATTTTAAGCATTTGAGAATTCTTGAATATGAAATTTATCCAGAATTGAAGATGGTGACCTATTCAGAACCTTTTTGTCCTTGTCAATAGACTGGGACACCTTATCTGTTTTTCCCCCTCTAACCGCACACAGCTGATATTCTAATGGTAAATTTCTTTGTATTTGGTGGGGAAATGTGCTGAGGGACAGTATCCCTTGCTCCATTTTTAGGTCATAGGTTTGAAATGTTTTGTCAACACTCTTAGAGTTTTTCAAACACTCTTAGAAATTTTCCTTATGTAAGTAATAATCATGTAAAAATGGAGCTACCAATTTTATTTCTCTTGCAAGAACAGTAAATAGTTGATATTTTGCTATAACCAAACTTAATGAAAGAACCCAACTTAGTTTTTCAGTGAATTTGACATTTTTAAACTGATGAAATTTTTCTTTGAGAACTGATGAGGACACAATCAACTGTTTCCAGTCGTGTTTAGCCTAATTTTGGGCTTTGTAGGGATTGCTTTGTTGGATACTTTAAGAGTCACTCTGGCTTGCACTTCCCCGTATTGACACATGAAAGCTGTGTTGGTGTTTTACTGTACATACTTCAGATGCACATAGGAATAGAAGTGTGTTATAAATTTAGCTTTCTTTATGATGTTTCTGATAATATGAGAATTGAAAAATTTACCTTCTCTTGTACATAGTCAGACTTTCTATTTGTATTAAAGTTACATTTCATTCTAAGTTCATAAGTTTGAAAATTATTAGTTTGCAAGCTCAAACACTAATGTGACCATTTTATGAAGGTTGAAGTGGATTTATGCAGGCAGTTCTATACTATACATAGAAATACAATTCTTTTTACATTTTCAGGACCAATGCAAAATAAAAATGTAATGGAATCAGACTGAATTAAAGTAAGGCTGTATATTGAAAGTCATTATAAAAGTTTTGCTTTCTTTAAGTGTTATTAATCTTAAATTATAATCATTAAGTATTTGGAAAATAATTTTTGAACATAAAATCAGCATAACTTCTTTTGACTTCTCAATAATCTTGATACTAGAAGCAATAAAAGAACCATTATTAAATATGTTGTAATATTAAAGATGTGAAGGTTCTTCCAAAAATTTCTAAGGCTTTTCTAATTAATAGTTAACTCTTGTAGTTGATATTATTGCGTCCTAAACACAAGTTTCTATGTTTTTCCCCCCCTCAATGTTGACTTCAGCATAAGTCTTTTTACAATCACCTACTTTTATTACTACAGTTTATTTCCTAAAGATGCCAAAGGAGACAAGATTTTTCTTTATTTATTTTAAGTATTTGAAACCTTGAACTTTTCTTTATATTTTGAAGTAAGGTGGGATTGTGTGAAAGTGTGGACAGTTTTTATCCATTTTTGGTTAGAATTCATTTTTTCTTAGAGGAAGGTGGCTTGGAAATATTAGTATAATATTTGAATTTTTAAAAATATCAAACACATCTGCCAAGTTTATTTTTTGTCTATGTTATCAGGATATGTTTAATTATCCTGTGGTTAGACAGGAGAGGGAGAGCTCAGAGGTTACTAAAGGTCAAGCATTACATACTTTGCTCTTTGAGGCAGCTATATCTTGCTTTGATTTTTATGTACATTATCATAGGATATCTACCCATCTAACTACAGTTCAGGATCCCCAATGCCCAGGAAATTGGAAAGTAAATGTTTGTATTTGTTTTGAGAGGTTCTTTATAACAGATTCTTCATTATAAAAATGTGTTTACCTCATCTACATAATGTGATGACCTTTTTATTCTTTCTGGTATATTTCCAACTGTCCTGTTTGTTTGTTTTTGCTTTTCACTTCTCTGCAGGTTTAGTTCCCCAAACATAGGAATTCAAAGACCTATGAATCTTTTCCTTCAGTCTTAAATGTGTTTAGAAAACATTTAAACCTAGGGGAAAAAGTACCCTGGTGGAGATTATTTTTGTAGTTCTCAATGTTTTAGGGTTTGTCAGTTTTTAAAGCCTCAAAAATTATGTTTGAAAAAATATAGTGAAATCCCATTTTATTATAATCAGGCCTATTTTCTAAGTATGTGCCTAACTTTTAAAAGAAGAAATAATAAGCTGTATAGTATTTCAGTACAGATTACTGAATGAATGAGCAAATGAATAGCAGTGATCCAAATAAGTATACAGTCATATATAAATATTTAAGGAGCTTGGTACTAATTTAGATGCTCTGAGTTGGATCCTCAAAACGTTTAGAATTGCGACTATGGTTTCTTAAACACATAGCATGTTCAAAGATATATAAATGTTTGGAGTCTGAGTATTTTGCTTTTGAGGAGAGAAATCTATGAAATGAAAATAATTTTTTTTTTTTCTTTTCTGGAAGTTATTTCACATTTGTGATTGTTGGTGGCATTTAAAACTATGCAAAATAATTAAGTATCTGTAAGAATTGGCAGTTAAAATGGATTTTGATGATTTATGCACTATAGTGTGCAGCTTACTGTGTTACTCTTCAGGTCATTTAATAAGTTCAACAATGTGAAAACAGTTCTTGGCTATAAGTATATGCCTGATTTGAGTTTTTAAAGCTCTGCAGTAAGAGTATGATAATGTTTTCACAATCCTATGTAACAAAATGGAAAATTAAGAATATTTGTTATTGTTTTAGAGATTTAAGATAGATTGAGGGAGGAAAGAACTGGAGCCAGGTATACCTTCTTGTACATAAATGGAAACAATGTTTAGATGTCAAGATGGAAGCCATCTGTTTACAATTAACTTTATTTCTTTGTCTTTTACAAAATGATGTATTAATCACTTTCTAGTTCAAGGAATTTCGGTTGCAGGTACAGACCATTGATTTAAAAAATTGCGTTTCTATTCTTTTAGTACCATTGAAAAATAAATGCTTGCCATCAACAAGTTGCTATCACTGGGAAGAAGGCAACTTGAAGTCTTTACTGGATAAATAGCCTTTATTCCCAAGAGTGACTTTTCTTCATTGTCTATATATTATATCACAGGTTCTATTTGCACTGTTTCCAATACAGAGCAAAAACCTTGTGGCATAGGAGCTGGGGAGTGTTAGTAGCTCCCTTTTTCTGTCTGTTCTGTTACTGCTTTATTGGACTGATCTACACTCATAAATATGGGATTCATCACCTAACCGTAAGTTATGAATGTGTCACCTTTTGCTTGGTTATTTCAACCACGCTGCTATATATAATCAGGTGTGGCACAGTTTGTGTAGTTTGGTTCTAAGGGTGAGTGGATAGAAATCATTGCACTGTGCTGTTAACTGTCTGCTTGCTGTTACCTACTTTTTACAGGCATCATAATAAAAGCTAGACTATTTCATTGGGGGGAAAAAGAGACTTATTTAATGTAATTTAAAGACTTTTCCAATAGAAAATGAAATATTATGGAAAATTATATCTATTTTTTAGCTTTCAGCAATTGATGGTGCTTTCTTGTGGTGTCTGCTGGAAGTCTACTGCCATTATAGGGAACCTTGCTTGTTAGCTTCTCTAGATCTCTATTCTAAACAATCTGTTAGTGATGAAAAATTCTGTAGGAGGGTCTATTCTGAGCCGTTAACTTCCTGTAAGGGGAAAATGGGTGGGTTGCCAGAAATACCACTGAAGCAGGGTGGGCTGTGGGTGGAGGGTTGGGTATTTGTCTTGAGAATTAAAAACTACGGAACACTTTTGTATACAACTGATTTTTTAAAAAATAAACACATTTTTAAAGATGTTGAATTTTTCCCCCCTTATTGGGAATTCTTAAAAATAAATTCATGCATGTTTTCCCCTGAAAATGCTTTATATCTTATTTCTGGGTACTCATCTCTGGACAAGCAGTTAAGTCATCGTACTATTTTTAAAAGGAAAAAGAACTAGGTAGATATTTCTCCTTGACAGATTTTGTAGTGATGGGCATATGATGATAAATGCAGTAAATTATATTAGGTCTTTGAATTTAAAAAGATTGAAATTTTATAGTTCTATTATTTTTTAAATTGTTATAAATTTTCTTTTATTTTTTATTTTTTGTGTAGAGACAGGGTCTTACTTTTTTTTTTTGAGACAGAGCCTCAAGCTGTCGCCCTGGGTAGAGTGCCGTAGCATCACAGCTCGCAGCAACCTCCGACTCCTACCTCCCAAGTAGCTGGGACTACAAGGCACCTGCCACAATGCGCGGCTATTTTTTGGTTGCAGCCATCATTGTTGTTTGGTGGGCCTGGGCTGGATTTGAACCCGCCAGCTCAGGTGTATGTGGCTGGCGCCTTAGCCACTTGAGCCACAGGCGCCGAGCCAGGGTCTCACTCTTGTTCAGACTGATCTCAAAGTCCCAAGCTCAAGCAGTCAGCCTACCTCTGCCTCCTAGAATGCTAGGATTACAGGCGTGAGTCGCATCATACCCAGCATGTTTAGCTCTTATTAAATTTATTTACTTGAAAAGAGGGCAGTATTAGATTCTAATCCAAAATCTAGAGTAATTTAGTCAGTACTTAAAGTAATGCAAAATTATTTATTCTGGTTTTATATGTGCACGCAGATATTTCTGGAAAGGTTATGTGGTACACCTAGGACTCTGAATTTAGTTTTGTAAAGTCCTGGGTTTTAATTCTGGCTTTCACTCAAAATCTCTTAGCCTCAATTTCTTCATCTAGGCAAAATATTTGCCTAGTACTTTCCAGCATATTTGTGAAGATCAGATCAAATGACATAGCCATAACAAGTACTTAATATATTTTTACAGATATTAATATAATTTTAACACTAAAGCCCGGATAAACTTTATGTTAAAGTACCCATCCTTTGTTAAATCACATCCCAAAGTTGGATGGAATAGTCAGGGACTGACTCCACTGATGTTTTGTTGCTCTGCATACACAAATAGGCAAAAATAAAAAAATCTGTGAAGGCAGTCCCCCTCACTTCTGGGATGTGACTGTTAAGTCTGTTTCCTAGGTACAATCACTGGAAGTTATCTGTGGATGACCCTCCATTAATACTGATGTAGAAGAGGCTATTTTTGTCAATGTTTGTGCTAATTATTTTATATGGCAAAACTAGTTGCGTCTTTACTGTATTTAAAACCAATTCACAGCAGGCCTATAACTTTCTAATGCCTGGAGATAGAATTTTGATCAAAGCTACATCTTTTGTTAATTTTCTTTTTAATTGCTAATCTTCTCTGTATTCCGATTTTAGTGTATGTGCTGCTGAAGTGAGCACATGGATCTTTAAGTATTAAAAATCAAAAAACAGGTGGAATTCAAGTGAACTCTAGTGCCCTAACAATGGATAATCAAACTTAAAGGGCTGCTAACACTTGTTTTATTTGGTGCATGTTTTTTCTTTTCTTTGTTTGTTTTTTTTAAGAGATAGAGTCTTACTTTGTCACCCTCAGTAGAGTGCTATGGGGTCACAGCTCATAGCAACCTCCAACTCTTGGGCTTAGGTGCTTCTCTTGTCTCAGCCTCCTGAGTAGCTGGGATAAAGGGACCCACCACAACACCTGGCTATTTTTTTGTTGCAATTTGGCCAGGGCTGGGTTTGAACCCGCCACCCTCAGTATGTGGGGCTGGCACCCTACTCACTGAGCCACAGGCACCGCCCTATTTGGTGCATGTTTGTTTTTCCAGTTTTTTTGGTGGCTTTTTTTTTTAGTTGTTTGTTTGTTTGTTTGTTTGTTTTGGCTGGGGCCTGGGCCCAGTTTGAACCTGACACATCCAATATGTGGGGCCTGGGGCCAGTGCCCTCCTCCTTTGAGCCTCAGGCACCGCCCTATTTGGTGCATGTTTTATTTGGATCATCTGAGAATTAGTTTTTCAGTGAGTAACATGAAAATTATTAAAAAATTTAACCTTTTTAAAGTTCATAACATAAAACAAAAGGCAAAATTTTTATAATGAGACAAATGATTACTACTTGGTGAGATGGTATGGTTGATGTTTTTCTTCTTTTTTTTTTTTTTTTTTTTGAGAAAGAATCTCACTCTTTCCCTCTGGGCAGGGTGCCATGCAGTCCTCAAAGCTCACCACAATTTCAAACTCTGAGGCTCAAGAGATGCTCTTGCCTCAACCTCCTGAGTAGCTGGGACTACAGACAAGCAACACAATACACAGCTAGTTTTTTCTATTTTTAGTAGAGATGGGCTCTTGCTCAGGCTGGTCTCAGATTCCTAATCTCAAGCAAATCCACCTTCCTTGGCCTCTCTGAGTGCTAGGGGTATAGGCCAAGCCACTGTGCCTGGCTCTTAATGATTTTTATTCGTTTAAAAACATCTTTTCCCAAGTGGTTCATTCTTTTTTAAAATCAATCGTAAGGACTTGGTGCCTGTGCCTTAAGTGGCTAAAGCGCCAGCCACATACACCTGAGCTGGCAGGTTCGAATCCAGCCCAGGCCTGCCAAACAATGATGGGTACAACCAAAAAATAGTGTTGTGGTGGGTGCCTGTAGTCCCAGCTACTTGGGAGGTGGAGGCAGGAGAATCACTTGAGCCGAGGAGTTGGAGGTTGCTGTGAGCTGTGATGCCACAGCACTCTACCCAGGGTGATAGCTTAAGGCTCTGTCTCAAAAGATAAATAAATAAAAATTAGTATTAAGATTTTGCAGTGAAAAATATGTATGATTCTCTTCCTCTTTCTAATACTATTCCATATAGAGAGAAGTAACCTACAGAGGACATTTTTCAGTTTTATTTTTTTAATGTCAGGGTATTAGGCATGTACAAATGTTTTTATTACACGGACATGTTATATGTTTGAGAACAGTTTTTTTGTTTTTTTTTTTAGAGACAGTCTCACTTTGTTGTCCTCCATAGAGTGCTGTAGTGTCACAGCTCACAGCAACCTTCTACTCCTGGGCTTAGGTGATTCTCTCGCCTCAGCCTCCTGAGTAGCTGGAACTACAGGCACCCGCCAAAATGCCCGGCTAAGGAGAACAGTTTTTAAATGTCTGAGTTTTGCTGCCTCTGATTAAGTTATCTCCAGGTCACTGAGTGATATGCTTATTCTACTTCAAGTAACTCTTAGGCCTTGTACGTTTATTACATTTCTACTCCATCCTTTATACCTAGGTCTGTGACTCCCTGTTTTCATCCCCAGCCTTAATTATCACTTAGTAATCGGTTGGGGCAGGGATGCTAATGAATGTACAAAAACATTGAGAAAATATGTTGGCTTTCAAGGCAAGAATGTATAGGTAGGGGGCTCCCTTTCATTGAAGTAAAAGTGCTTTGGAACTGAGAGGAAAGGAACATGAGTTGAGTAGAACAAGGAGCTATGGCACCCAAATTAGCATAGTAGTAATTGTAAGATTAAGAGACAGGTGAGACATTATAAAAGAAAGAAAAGGAGGACAAAGCGTAAGATAAAGGTTTTGAGCCTATGGAGGGCAGCGTAGGGAAGATGATAGATTGTGTGGGAAGATTCTGTAGGAAGTACAACTAAAAGTCTTGCTCACAAATGCTTTTGTGATACTTTCGTTAAAAATTGTTTCTTGACTTGGTGCCAGCCACTTACACCTAAGCTGGCAGGTTCGAATCCAGCCTGGGCTTGCCAAATGATGCTGCAACCAGAAAATAGCCAGGTGTTGTGGCGGGTGCTTGTAGTCCCAGCTACTTAGGAGGTGGAGGCAGGAGAATCGTTTGAGCCCAGGAGTTGGAGGTTGCTGTGAGCTGTGATGTCACAGCTCTCTACCCAGGGCGACAGCTTGAGGTTTGTCTCAAAAAAAAAAAAAAAATTAAAAACAAAATATTGTTAGTTTCTTAAGGTTTAAATGATTAAAATGTGTCCAATCCTACTTCCTATTCTCAGCTCTAATCTTTTTCAGTGAATCAAAAGTGTCTTGGCTTTTTTCTCTTTGAGAAGCTTCCTCTTTTCCCAAAGGTAATTTCTTACCCTATTTACTGCTTTCCAATGGTCTTATTTATTTATTTGTAAAGTGGTTTTATTTATTTGTACTTACACCAGGCAAACTGGTACTGATCACATCATGATGCAGCCAAATACAGCACATCTTTCTACAAGTATCAGTCTAATGAACAAATTCCTCTTCCGAAGAGGGCAGAGGATATTAATGAAGTACATTCTACTTAATACTTTACCTGAACAATTGAAGTTTTTAATAAGAAAAGCCTCATTCCTGAAAGAACTAAAAGTAGACCTACCATTTGATCCTGCAGTCCCAAGACATTTTACCACAGGCTCATCTGCACTTGAATGTTCATAGCAGCTCAGTTCACAGTTGCAAAGATGTGGAAACAACCCAAGTGCCCATCAACACATGAATGGATTAATAAATTCATAAATGTATACTATGGAATACTATTGAACCCTAAGGAAAGATGGAGATTTTGTATCCTTTCTAACAACCTGGATAGATTTTAGAGAACATTCTCCTAAGTAAAATACCACAAGAATGGAAAAACCTTAAGTGTACTCAATGCCCATTTGAAACTAGGATGTCAACAATCAAGATCCACAAGAGAGAGAAATCTCAAATTCAAGAAGCAGGGGAAAAGGGATTCTGTAGCTTCCCACCGAGTGGGTACAACGCATGGATGTATGGCACATTCCTTGGACACAGCCACAACTAAGAATGTAAGAAGAAAAACAAATGAGCCTCCCAATCCCAGAAAGTGGGAATAATCCACATACCTTTGTACTTTTTAAAAATTATTATTAAATCATAGCTGCGTACATTAATGCAATCATAGGGCACCATACGCTGGTTTTATATACAATTTGACATTTTCATCATGCTGGTTAACATAGCCTTCCTTGCATTTTCTTAGTTATTGTGTTATATTTATATTCTACATCCTTTGTACTTTTTACTTAACCATTCTTATGGTTAGATTCTAAATCCTAAAGCTATCCAAACAAGTATTATATCTACTTATCTATAGCCAGAGATAATTATCATGTTGTCTGTAGCGACCAAGGTCATTGGAACCTCTTTAGATTCCAATCATGCAATAGTCACACTGAGAACCAGAATAGAGGTAGAATGCTTAGCTCTAAAATGACAAAAATCCAATGAGCAGGATTCAGCCACTGCCCACATGAGTAATACACCCATCTGCACACATCTTCAGGCTGAATGATCATTGAGTAGTTGAGGAATGAATGCATGGTTTGCGAGGAGCTAAAATACTTAGTGGATTTTTTTTCTCCAGCAGCTTCCAAGACAATTTCCAAATCATTGGCAAGAAAATTTTGCTGGAACTGTAGGCAGGACTGTAGAGGTTCCTTCCCACAGTCCAGGCCTTAGAGTTGTAGGTTTGGGTGCACCAGGTCTGACTGTCCAGAAATGGTTGCTCCAAGACTGGCTATTCCAGGTTTGGTTATTCTGGTAGGGTTGTTCCTCATTGGAAAGTCTTCAGATATGTTCATCAGGCACACCTGGTGATACGAATCACGAGGCCTGGGTATTCCTTGGGTGCTCAAGGCCTTCTGATCCTAAGTCATACTGTTGCTGTTCGTTGGCCAATGGTTTTTCTGCAATCTCTTAGATTTCATTCTCTGGTTCTGGAACCAGGTCTTAGCCTGTTTGTAACTGAGGTTCGGGATGTTGGAAAGTTCTTGTGTCTGCTGGAGGCCAAGGTATTTCTGTCTCTCAAGTCTGTCACTTAGTACTCACATCTGAGCTGTAGAAACCATGGTTCTGGTCTTCTATTTATTGACCTGGACCTTATCTTTCTTCATCACTGCACTCTTCTCTAGTAATTTTACTTTGGGACTAGTGGAAGATCAGCTGTTCTGAGTAAACAGATCCCTGGAAGAAGGAAGAGGAGAGGCAGTCTCTGTGTGGGGCATCTCAATAGAAAACATCTGCAAAGATAGATATTTTCCTCAGGCCCATAGGTCAGAGTCCCTAGAATCAGATGCTTCAGAGCAAGGCAGGATTTAGGGACATACTGGATCCACAGTCATGCTATTGAGAAGTAGGAGGGAAAATTAAAGAGCTGGACTCTTTTTTAAAAAATGGTAAAGCCTTAAGTATCTAAATAGAATCTCCAGATATGAAAAATACAAAAGCTGGGTGGCGCCTGTGGCTCAAAGGGGTAGGGTGCCAGCCCCATATGCCAGAAGAGGCGGGTTCAAACCCAGCCCCAGCCAAAAACTGCAAAGAAAATACAAAAGCCAGGAAGAAGAGGGTGCCCTCCACTACAGCAGGGGGCAACCAGCTCAATCCAGCAAAAATCACAATTTCTTATTTAGGTTTTTTTTTGCTTTCAAGAAGTTCTTCCCTCTAGCATTTCTGTCCCATTGTGGCGGGTGCCTATGGTCCCATCTGAGGCAAGAGAATTGCTTGAGCCCAAGAGTTTGAGGTTGCTGTGAGCTATGACACCACAGCACTCTACCAAGGATGACAAACTGAGATTCTTGTCTTAAAAAAATTAAATAAAATAATTACAAAGTAGAGTCAGGTAAAGGTCTACTTTCTTTTTTAAGGTGCAAGAAACTTGTGCCCAGGTACATTTTGTGACAGAATGAGCTAGTGGGAAGAGAGAAATGAGAGCTGTTGGGGAGATTGGAAAACTCTATTTTAGTGGTAAAGGTGGGATATAGAACATGTGTGTATTTTGTAATTGGGAAATATATGAAGATAGATATAAAACGTTGTATAATGTATTATTACTGCTTTGAAAGAATTATTGCCTGGAGTGTAGAGGGCTCCAAGTATACCCTGTTAAGAGTCATAGAGATCTTACTGGGAAACCCTCTCATTTTGCTGATGAGAAACTCAAGCTGAGATGTGATTTGCCTGAGCTCAGGCATACATGATTAATGAGCTGCATTTGGGGACCCTAGTCCCTGTATCCTCATCTCCCCACCTAGTCTGAATTACTGTCTCCCTCATGATGAAATCTTATGTAACTAAACATTACTTTTCTGAAGCCTTACTTACCTGCTCTCTCTGACCTTCTCGTCATTCCGAGAGTAAATTTTGGGTGACTCTCATAGTCCGAAATTTTCCTTGTGTAAAATTTTGTCATAGCACACATCACACTGCCTTACACATGATTTTTTTTTATTTTTTGAGACATTGTCTCACTATGTTGCCCTCAGTGGAGTGCTGTAGTGTCACAGCTCACAGCAACCTCCAACTCTTGGGTTTAAGCGATTCTCTTGCCTCAGCCTCCTAAGTAGCTGGGACTATGGGCACCTGCCACAATGCCCGGGTATTTTTTGGTTGTAGTTGTCATTGCTGTTTGGTGGGCCTGGGCTGGGTTTGAACCTGCCAGCTCTGGTGTATGTGGCTGGTGCCCTAGCTGCTGAGCTACGGGCCGAGCCACATGATTTGTTTTCATGTCAATCTTTATATTCTCAAGGGTTGAGTCATGTCTCTCTCATCATTACCCCTAGCACAGAGACTGGCAGTGAAGTGGTACTTGATAATATCTTCAGTATGAACATTTTCTTTTTTGGGGGGAGACAGAGTATCACCTGGGTAGAAAACCCAGGTGTCACAGCTCATAGTAACCTCAAACTCCTGGGCTTGCCTCAGCCTTCTCTTGCCTCAGCCTCCCATGTAGCTGGGACTACAGGCAGCTGCCACAACACCGGGCTAGGTTATTTTTTAGAGATGGAGTTTAACTTTTGTTCAGGCTAGTCTTGAACTCCTGAGATCAAGCAATCCACCCAACTTGGCCTGCCAGAGTGCTAGGATTACAGGCCTGAGCCACTGCAACCCAGCCTGGAAATCTTACGAATCAATTTGACCTGTGGAAACAATCTCAAATGTGCCACTTATCAGCCATGCCAAAGATAATCCCGGCAGTTACGTTCATGGACAAAATTCTGGAAACAAAAAGCATCTAAATAGCTAAACAGAAATGTGAGATGTCTTAACTCAAAAGCCACAAGGGAGGCTGAGACAAGAGGATCGCTTGAACCTAGGAGTTTAAGGTTGCTGTGACCTATTACACCATGAACCTGTAGCCTGGGGCAACAGAGTGAGACTCGGTCTCAAAAAAAAAAAAGCTGGGGGCAGTGGCTCACGCCTGTAATCCTAACACTGGGAGGCCAAGACAGGTGGATTGCTTGAACTCAGGAGTTTGAGACCAGCCTGAGCAAGAGTGAGACCCTGTCTATAAAAACGTAAGTATATATAGGGCAGCGCCTGTGGCTCAAAGGAGTAGGGCGCCAGCCCCATATGCTGGAGGTAGCAGATTCAAACCCAGCCCCGGCCAAAACTGCCAAAAAAAAGAAAAAAAGTATATATATATTGATATATCAATTATATTACATCAATATATATAATCAACATATATTGATTATATTATAATTATATCAATATATCTTATATATAATATATAAAATATAAATATATATATATATATATATATATCAAAAGCCCCAAGGGACTTTGGTAATTCTACGTCTTTTTTTTTTTTATTTTTGAGACAACAGAGGCTCACTTTGCTGCCCTTGGTAGAGTGCTGGGGTGTTACAGCTCACAGCAACCTCAAACTCCTGGGCTCAAGCAATCCTCCTGCCTCAGCCTTCTGAGTAGCTAGGACTATAGACAAAGGTCACCACCACACCTGACTAGTAATGGATGGGGAATGTCTATGTAGGGGGAGGTCTAGCCCTTGCTCAGGGTGGTCTCCACCTCTTGGCCTCAAGCAATCCTCCTGCTTTGGCTTCACAGAGTGCTAGGATTACAGATGTGAGCCCCCACACCTGGCCCAGAAATCTGTATTTTTATAAAAGTTCCCCCAAGGGATTCTGATGATCAGCTAGATTTGGGAAAGAAAGCACAATATTATTACATCTTGATATACTTATGCTTGCTTTTTACTGGATATTTGAATCATCTGTACATTTTCTTGATATATAAATAAGGCTGCAGGCTCGGTGTCTGTGGCTCAAGCAGCTAAGGCACCAGCCACGTACACCTGAGCTGGTGGGTTTGAGTCCAGCCTGGGCCCGCCAAACAATGACGGCTGCAACCAAAAAAATAGCCGGGCATTGTGGTGGGTGCCTGTAGTCTCAGCTAGTTGGGAGGCTGAGGCAAGAGAATCGCTTAAGCTTAGGAGTTAGAGGTTGCTGTGAGCTGTGATGCCCTGGCACTCTGCCCAGGGTGACAGCTTGAGGCTCAAAAACAAAACAAAACAAAATGAATAAATAAATAAAACATAAGGCTCCAGTAAAGATGGTTATATAGGCTTGGTGCCTGTGGCTCAAGTGGCTAAGGCACCAGCCACATACGACTGAGCTGGCTGGTTCGAATCCAGCCTGGGCCACCAAACAACAATGACGGCTGCAACCAAAAAATAGCCAGGCGTTGTGGCGGGTGCCTGTAGTCTTAGCTACTTGGGAGGCAGAGGAAGGAGACTTGCTTGAGCCCAAGAGTTGAAGGTTGCTGTGACCTGTGATGTCACAGCACTCTACCCAGGGCTACAGCTTGAGGCTGTTTCAAAAAAAAAAAGAAAAAGAAAAAAAAGTGAAAGTGAATTACATATAAAACAGCTCTGCTTATACTATATTGTCTTTTTCATTAAGGATCTGCTTCTACTCCATCTCCTTCCAATGATTATTTTTTTAGTTATTCCTTGACAACTGTCAGAAAAGATCTGAGGCATGTTTTAAAGCTAGGTAAAATAAATTAATGGTAAAATAGTTGTGTTAAGGCCAGGGAGAAGAGAATAGAGAGTCAAGACAAAAATGGGACTGTCTATACAAGCATGTAATTGTTATCCATCCCAGTCTGCTCACAACCTCACCACCAGGTGAACTGAAGTACGATCCCACTATGTCCAGCTCTAGGATTTCTGGACAATGTCTGTTTCTCTTGTACGCTGATCCTGTCCAGATATTATGTAACCTGTAGACTAAAATGAAATGGTAACTGCAAAACATACTACATAAAAAGCACTACAGAATATTTGTCCAGAAAGTGGACTATAGTTTCAAATATATAATTATGTTTTAAATTTTGTATTTATTTCTAAAACATGAAAACATGTTACTTTATTTTCATTTTATTATTATTTTTTTTTTGAGACAGAGTCTCACTTTGTCACCCTCAGTAGAGTGCTGTGGCATCACAGCTCACCACAACCTCAAACTCTTGGGCTTAAGTGATTCTCTTGCCTCAGCCTCCCAAGTAGCTGGGACTACAGGCGCCCACAACACTGGCTATTTTTGTGTTGCAGTTGTCATTGTTGTTTTTAGCTGGCCCAGGCCTGGTTTGAACCCACCAGCTTCAGTGTATGTGGCCAGCGCCCTACCTACTGAGCTACGGGTGCCACCCTAAACATAATACTTAATCATAATACATAATCATACAAAAATAAACTATAGTTCATTGCCACAATCCCCATTCCTGCAACTGGTCATGATACAGTGGTTGATAAGTATCACTACTATAATTTACCTAATTGATTCCAAATTCACCTTGCGTTGAACCAACACTTCACCACACAAAGGATTGTTTTTGGGCTGGGCGAGGTGGCTCACACCTGTAATCCTAGCCCTCTGGGAGGCGGAGGAGGGTGGATCACTTGAGCTCAGGAGTTGGAGACGAGCCTGAGCAAGAGCTAGACCCCATCTCTACTAAACATAGAAAAAACTAGCCAGGTTTGTGGCGGGCACCTGTAGTTGCAGCTGCTACTCAGCAGGCTGAGGCAAGAGGATCTCTTGAGCCCCGGAGTTTAAGGTTGTAAGCTATGATGCCAGGGCATTCTACCTAGGATGACAGAGTGATACTCTGTCCCCCCCCCCCAAAAAAAAAAAAAAAAAGAAAGAAAGGGTTGTTTTCAATAGGGTAACCCAAGCATTTGTTACTAAGGCATGGAAAAGACTTGCTATGGGTAAAGACCAGAGTGTGCAGGCCTGGGAGGTGAGCAGCTGCTGCCTGGACTCTGCACCCCTCTGCACAGAGGTCATAGTTGCTGGGGAAGGTGTGACCCTATACCCAGCACACAGGGCAAGGCCAGAGGTAGCTGGGGGAAAAAGAAAAAAATCCCTAGACTTTAGGGAAGGGGCAGACCACACTGCTGGGGGAGAGTCAGGGTCGTGAGCAAACCCCATCCCTTAGACCTGGGACACAAACCCAGACTGCAGAAAACTTACCTGTTGGGCTAACAAGCACAGGGCAACAGCCTGGGAGACGGTGGAGATGTGCAGAGGTTGAAAGCTGAGGGTGGAGTGGGGACTTTGCCATAATTCTCCGTGACCTTCAGTGCTGAGGGTGGAGTGGGGACATTGTCATAAATTCTCCGTGACCTGCAGTAGGCACAGTGTTACACCAACAGACACTGGAGCTGGTGGTGTGGTGCGTGGTGCATAACCACGGCACGGAGAAGAGCCAATCTCATTCCATTTAACTAGACTGACGTGGGCCCCCACTTTTCATGATATCTGACACCACAAATAAGCAAAAAAAAGAAAAACACTCACAAAATCCGCATGTAGTTGGTGGACCCTAGTAGGTTGGACACCCCTGCTTTACACCAGCCAGCATCCTCAGTCTCACGTGAGAAATCCAGGGAAACGGGAAGTTAGACACACTGTGCTGCTAGCAACTCAAAGAACAAGACTTTAAATGTGGTTTTGACTGGTTCTAAAAAAATGCAATTAATTAGATTTCGCCAGTCCTAAGAAGTGTTTCCTCCCTGAATTCCTTCTATGTTTTCATACCAATCTCTGGCAGTGGACAAGGAGTCCCTAAAATCCTTGCCTTCTGCTTCATTTCAGATGTCCTCAACTAAGGTCTTGTCAGCTCAAGATGCCGTCACAGCTGGGTGAGGTGGCTCATGCCTGCAATCCTAGCACTCTGGGAGGCTGAGGCAGGTGGATTGTCTGAGTTTACAGGTTCGAGACCAGCCTGAGTAAGTTCAAGACCCCGTCTCTAAAAATAGCCTGGGGTTGTGGTGGGCTCCTGCAGTCCCAGCTACTTGGGAGGCGGAGGCAAGAGAATTGCTTGAGCCCAAGAGTTGGAGTTTGCTGTGAGCTGATGCCACGGCACTCTACCAAGGGTAACAAAATGAAACTGTCCTAATAAAAAAAAAAAAAATGCCATCACAGAATACCATAGACTAGGGGGCTTAAACAACAGAAACTTAACTTTTCTCACGGTTCTGGAGTCTTGAAGTTTGTGTGTGTGAGAGAAAGAGAGAGAGAGAGAGAGAGAGACAGACATGAGGAGACAGGAAAAGAGAGGGGGAGAGATTGAGGATGTTAATCCTATTGGATCAGGACCCAACATAGCCTCATCTATCTTGATTTCCTCCAAAAAGCCTTATCTCCAAATATGGTCACATTGGGAATTAGGGCTTCGACAAATGAAATTTGGGGGCCACACTGCAGTGCACAGCAGGAGATAATCTGATGAGCTGCCTCATCACTGTGCTCCTAAATTCCAAAATCCCACCTCAGTGCCTGCTGGGCTTTCATTACTTCTGCCCTAAGAAGATGAGGGAACTAATCCAAAGTTCCCTCTTCTTCCTGAGGGTCTGCTGCCTGCCACTACTTCTGGTACCAATTATCAGTTGGAAATCAACTCTGGGATAATTCAAGAAGAAAAATTTCACTGATGGGTGTTGAGTAGCTCAGACTCTTGGGAGGGACAGAAAACTAGGCTTGGAGGTTTTAGAGTCAGGAGCAATGCCAAGAATAATATCCACAGGGTTGGTCCTGTACAGATACAGCATCCACTGCCAGTTCCTGGGGGCACTCCAGCAAGTGCGAGGCTCAGGTCCACCAGGGCTGACCACTGCTTCTAGGGTGGAGTGGTCCCTGCTCTGTGGTGTAACAGTGGCATCTCCAAGTAGGTGTAGGTGGGAGCTGGCGTGGCCCAAGTCCTGTGTCTGAGCCCTAGCTGCAAGGGACGCTGGGAAAGTGAGTACATTGCATTTGCTGTTTCTACACTGAGAAATGGACTCTGCTTCATGAGACTGAGTTGGGGGAGAGGTCCCTAAACACAAAATGGGCGTTCAGATCCTAACTGGGCAAAAATTAATGATAAAGTTTTATTGTGGATGTGGCCTCTTTACAGCTGAACTGTTACAAGAATGTAATTGAAAAAGTAGAAACTATAAACTGTGGCTCAAGAAAGACTGATTAACAGAAGTGGGGTGGTTGGCCCAGAGCCTGGAAAACAGGCAAGGATGGAAGTATCTGTGAATCTGTCTGTAGTTGCTGCCTGGGGATATTCTGGCAGTAATTAGGGACACCCAGTGTGCTTGGACAGTGAGAGCAGCTCTGAGCAGGGGAACACTTACTATTGGCCCAGTATTGTTTTGTTGCACCTTCCTCATTTTAACTCATTTTACCGTAGTAATAGAAGCAGTTATGTGACAAAATTGAGTCACAGAAGGGCTAATGAGATTTCCAAGATCTCATAGTACCGGGAACATTAGAATAGAGATGGATTCCACAGGCAGCTGTGGCTAGTGGAGGTTGACCACGAAGATGCCTCAGCAGCTCTCAGTGGGCTGAATCTACCCTTCCTGCAACTCCCTCGGACTCAGCTGCCCACAGAGATGTCCCAAGCAGAGAGGAGGAACTGGTCAGCCATCAAAAACATTTTAGCCTGTGGTTTATGCATAGTCTTTTGTGTTTTTGGCTTTGAAGGGCAGTTCTGTGACCGTGACCACGTGGAGGAAACTGTTTCCAGATCTCCGTAGCTGAGAACAAGGCTGACCCTATCAAGTGACCCTCTGAAGGCTGGAGCTCCCTGATGAGGGGGTGGGGGGCATTGCCTGTGGACTCTGTTACTGTTCATAATGGTGCTTTTGACATAATGTGTCAATAATTTAATAATCTAGTACTTAAGTAAATGATGCTTTACTTTGAATAGTAAATTTTTTTTTGAAAAATATATCTCATTGGCTCAGCCCCTCTAGCTCTGCAGCTAGGGTGCCAGCACATTTACCGGAGTTGGCATGTTCGAATCCAGCCCAGGCCTGCCAAACGACAATGACAACTACAACAACAACAACAAAAAAATAATAATAGCCCGGCTTTGTTGCGGGCACCTGTAGTCCCAGCTACTTAGGAGGCTGAGGCAAGACAATCACTTTTAAGCCCAAGAGTTTGAGGTTGCTGTGAGCTGTGACACAACAGTACTCTACCGAGAGGAACAAAGTGAGACTCTGATTCAAAAAAACAAAAAAAAACTCATTTATTTTAAATTTTGTTGAGGTAAAATTTACATTCCATAAAATTTGCCTGCTTTTAAATATACAATTCAATGGGATGGGGAGACTAGATCTTGGGCAGGAATAAAACTCTCTTCTGTGCCTTTTTTTTTTTCTCCTGAACATCCTACAATGCAATGAGGTTAGTCTCTTCTTCTTTTTCCTTTTTTTGAGGGTGTGTAGTCCATCTTAGTCTCCAGTAGCTGGGACAACAGGCATAGGCCACCATGTCTGGCTAATTTTTCATTTTGTTTGTAGGGATGGGGGTCTATGTTACTCAGGCTAGTTTTGAACTCTTGGCCTCAAGTGATCCTCCTGACTTGGCCTCCCGATTATAGACACTGGGTCCAGCTACCACTTTCTCCATAGTAGAATCAGACGACACCACTGAGACACAGAGCTCCTGCTCTGATGGTGAGAGCAGCCAAGGAACTGAGCACCCTCTTCCCAGGAGACTTGTTGGACCCTGGCGCGTGACATCTACAGAGTAAGAAAAATGCTAAGTGTGTTAGTGGGGCTGAGCTTTACGAAGCACAAAAAGGCAACTTTCAGATTCCTAAGTAGGTGACTATCTTGGTCTCCTTCACATAAAAAACCCCTGCAGCCTTCTACAGTGTGGGCCCTGCCACAGCCCCAGAGTTCCCTGACTCAGCTTGCCTTGGACCTTCCCCTGCTTTCCGGTGTAGGTGGTAAGGACTCCCAGGACCCCTAGCTCTGGCTTACTGGACCAGACTCTCCATTATTGTAAAGGCACATTTTCATCACCAACTTGTTGCCACTAGATTGACACTTGAGATGTCCAACCCCAGTATTATAGAGTTCTTGCCTGAATTTACAGGGCAAATGTTCTCTTGCGTCTATGCTTTCTTGATTCAGCTTTCCTAGGGGGCACAGAATCTAGTTGCAAGGCCAGCCGCTTCTGGGCCTCTGCTCAATTATTATTGAAGAATATTAATCAAAAGCACATTAAATTGGAAGGGAACTCAGGCATAAATCCTCCTAATCTGTTCCTCTCCTGCTTTCAGAATCCTATTTTCTCAAGCCAAATGGCAGTGAAGGCCATATATGTTTGCACAATGGTTTCCTTGTTTCCACCTAATTGTTAAGGATATTTGTCATTTCCTTCACTCTTCCATAGGAACACTGGAATTTAGGTAATTCTGATCCTCAAAACACAAAGCCAGAATTATCAGTGAGATAGAAATCATACATCAACAAAGATAAAGGCCTTAGGACAACCAACACTTTCCTGCCATTGTGATGAAAAGGTGAAGCTAGCGGGAGACTGGAGAGGATATATTTGAGTTTATAAAACTTTTGTGGAATTTTTTCTCTGAGCCAGCTTCAGGGACGTGCCTAACTACCATGGAGTGGTGGATTTCCTTTTCATCAAAGAAACCTCAAAGTTGTGTGTTGTGTGAAGAGGAAAAAGAGAATCTGTCTAGTGATCATGGCTTAGGAAAGACAGGTCCTGCTGCTCATAACTATGTTTCTATGGGCAGGCCAAGCTGCCTTTAGCTCACCGACCTCCAGCCAAAAGAGAAGCGGTGTTTATACCGTGGCTGTTATAAAGCAGACTGCCTTAAATCCACCTGTGGTAAAGCACCCAGAAAGCCCCTGGCAAGAATGCGCCTTCTACTGGTGGGGCAAAGAAACTTCATTGCTGCAGGCCTGGTACTGCCTCAACTCTGAAATTCCAAGTTATTCCACTGTCCCAGCTTGGCACCTGGAGCTCAAGTGGCTAAGGTGTCAGCCACATACACCAGAGCTGGTGGGTTCAAATCCAGCCCAGGCCTGCCAAACAACAACAACTACAACCAAAAAATAGCTGGGCGTTATGGCCGGTGCCTGTAGTCCCAGCTACTTGGGAGGCTGAGGCAAGAGAATTGCTTAAGCCCAGGAGTTGGAGGTTGCTGCGAGCTGTGGTGTCACAGCACTCTACCCAGGGAGACAGCTTGAGGTTCTATCTCAAAAAAACCCCCCCAAACAAATAAAAGTGCACTGTCTCTGTAATCCCATCACTCTGGGAGGCCGAGGCAGGTTGTTTGCCTGAGCTCAGAAGTTCGAGATCAGCCTGAGCAAGAGTAAGACCCTGTCTCTTAAAATAGCTGGGTGTTGTGGTGGGCGCCTATAGTCCTAGCTACTCAGGAGGCTAAGGCAAGAGAATCTCTTGAACCCAAGAGTATGAGGTTGCTGTGAGCTATGATGCCATATCACACTACTCAGGGTGACAAACTGAGACTTTGTCTCCAGAAAAAAAAAAAAAAAAAAAATCTACTGTCATCATCCAACGTACACAATACTATTATAAAATCAATATATAAATACTTACACTCTGATAAAAAAAAAAAAAAGTCCACTGAACTTCTCATTTGCAAACTTCCTTTCTAGCATCTGGTGGGAGAAATTGCTCAGGACTTCAAAACACATCTGCTCTTTCAGAGCACAGCTATCCGTGCTTTGCAGGAGGCAAGGGAGGTGTAGCTGGTGGCCTTTATGAGGGCACCAACCTGTGTGCCATCCATGCCAAAAGAGGAACATCAAGAAAGCACGCTGCATATGTGGAGGATGTGCTTAAGACTCTACTATGATGGGAAAACATTTAATTAAAAAAAATGTCTTCGTCCTGTCATTGGTAGTTCTGAACATGAGAATGCTTTTTATCAATGGGGTCAAAAGATACCTAAGTGTATGGCTGTGAGTGGAAACAATGGAGACGAAGATCAGGTACTGGCTGTTTTTCCATTCTCATTTGTGTGACTCACCCTGGGTAGAGTGCCGTGGCCTCAGAGCTCACCACAACCTCAAACTTCTGGGCTCAAGCAATTCTCATCTCTCAACCTCCCATGTAGCTGAGACTACAGGTATCTGCCAAAATACCCAGCTAGTTTTTCTTTTTTTGAGACAGAGTCTCACTATGTCACCCTTAGTAGTGCTGTGGCATCACAGCTCACAGCAACCTCAAACTTTCAGGCTTAAGCGATTCTCTTGCCTCAGCCTCCCAAGTAGTTGGGACTATAGGTGCCCACCACAACACCCGGGTATTTTTTGGTTGCAGTTGTCGTTGTTTAGCTGGCCCAGGCCCAGTTCGAACCCGCCAGCCTTGGTGTATGTGGCTGGTGCCCAATCTCAAGTTGTCGCCCTGAGTAGAGTGCTATGGTATAATAGCTCACAGCAACCTCCAACTCTTGGGCTCAAGCGATCCTCTTGCCTCAGTTTTTCTATTTTTAGTAGAGACAGGGTCTCTCTCTTGCTCAGGCTGGTCTCAAACTTGTAAGCTCAAACAATCCATCTGCCTCTGCCTCCCAGAGTGCTAGCATTATAGCCCCCGGTTAGTTTTTCTATTTTTAGTAGAGATAGTGTCTGACTTTTGCTCAGGCTGGTCTCGAACTCCTGAGTCCAACCAGTCCACCTGTCTCAGCATCCAAAAGTGTTAAGACTGAGCCACCTCACCCAGCCTGGTGTGTGAATTTTTAATATAAATGTGGGGATGTGAAGCATTAATGCAAAGCAAAATGCTTCAGTGAACACGTTTCAGCAGTTCTACTTTCTAACAATTACAAATGACCCTGTTAAATTTTTCTGGACAATGCTGGCATTTGAATTTTTTTAACAATCAAGTAAATTTCTTATTGAAGCAATTGCATGTCAATGGCGTTTGTGGCCTTTTTATCACACAGGCGAGTCTGTCCATTGCTGTCCTTTTCTGAGTTGTCCTACACCAAGTGTGTGCTTCTAGTGTTTGCTTTCTGTGCTGTTCCTGCAAGTTTGCTATTAAAGTACCAGTCTTTTGCCTATCAGCTTTTAGCCTAAGGTGGGTTGTAAAGGGATAGGTTCCCTTTCTGTTCCTGTAGTTCCACTTTCTCTTGGAGGTGACACACCATCACAGATCAGGTGCAACCAGATGGCAAGACTGCCAGCGTTTCAGTTTTCTAGGGGTGGGTGGGGGAGGAACTTTTTTTTTTTCTTATTGAGACAGAATTTCACTCTGTCACCCTCAGTATAGTGCTGTAGCTTCACAGCTCACAGCAACCACCAACTGTTGGGCTTCAGCAATTCTCCTGCCTCAGCCTCCCAAGTAGCTGGGACTACAGGTGCTGCCACAATGCCCAGTGGAGGATCTTTTCTTGAAAAGGCTCAGTAGAAAACTAAAAACGGGCACTTCATGGGGACACTGCCTGAGAACCCACCAAACCTGGTTTTGGAGAAGCCCACTAAGTTCCTAGGGTCTCACAGAATTTGTTCAAAAAAGCCATAGAATTGACAGATGTGGATTTATGCATGGGCTAAAGGGTTGTCACCAGAGTAGCCAGCACCCAGGTCTTCTATGGAGTAAGGCTCTGCACACAGATCTGTTTGTAACCACATCTTCCTGGCTTTTGGCAGCCTTAGGCAGTTGGCTCAGCCCAGTCACTGGTTCAGGCACCTCCACGCTCTTAATGTCTTCAGGTCGCACTTCCCTATGTAGAAAGGGGGGGGGCTGTTTCCTGCTCCTACATTCTATCAGGCTCTGAAGTCAACACAAAACGTACCACCTTCAACAGCCACAGCTGTTGGTGTCACGGGATTTGCAGTATCTGCTAGTCCTTCTAAGGCACCAATATTAATGTTTTTAAATGTCAGCCTCTGACATTTTAGTCTGTAAGGATTAAATAAATACCTGTAATGAAGAAAATGGCTAGCCCGACTTGTTTCCTCGGGGCTTTCATCTGGACTTTGAACTCTGGCGCTTCGCACTGATGCCTGGCTGGCTGCTTTTCAAGCTTCTTCAGGAAGAATGGGCATGGTGCTATTTACTAAGAAGAATGCATTTTTAATGGTCCTTGCTAGGGAACTACGGGGTAACTGGAGAATATGGGAAGAGGAGTGCTTTAAGTTAGCAGTAAAAAAATATTATTTGTAAACACCTCAGAATCGAAGTATTGATCACTAGCCTGGCCCAGGTTCCTGAGAAAAGGAACCTTTCACATTCCTGTTATACTTTGAAAATAAGACACAAAGTGAAAGAAATGAAGACTATCCCTCTTATGGGAGTGAAATTTAGGATGTCTGGTCCATAAGTAGAAAGGTGCTTGCTTCTGCCCAGATCCTGACTGCTGCTGGCCCGTAGCAGTGCTATGCCCTAGGCGGGGCACCACGCTGGTCATCAGAGCCACTGGAGATAGCACAGAGGCTTCTACTCCCAGGTTATGGGAACAGTGAAGACAGAAAAGTCTCTAAGAGGGGAAGTGCCTGTGGCTCAAAAGGGTAGGGCACAGGCCCCATATGCCGGAGGTGGCAGGTTCAAACCCAGCCCCCCCCCCCCCTCCCCGGCCAGAAATTGGAAAAAAAGTCTCTCAGACAATGTAAGTATCAGGGTATGGGAGACAAACCCATCAAGGGTAAATAATAAAACTAGGCACAGCAGCTTTCCTTACCTCTCATTCTGTTCACCTTCTTCCAGATACATTTATACCTGCTTGCTCTCCATAAAATACCATATATACTCGAGTATATACAGTAAGTAAGCCAAAACTAAATATGCTTGTCCAAAATTTGCAAAGAACAGCTGAATCACAGGATGCTGTAAGTAATAGAATACTATTAAGTTCTTAGGTTGAAAAACTTCTGAAGTTTTCTACATGTCCATCAGAATCTGTCATCCATTATGTTCTTCCTCAGCCACTGTAAGCCCGATCAGAGTACCTAGAACGAAGTTTGAAGGTAGTATTTGATTTATTAGGATATGCAGACTCCAGAATCCAAACAGAAAATAAACAGACATTTTAACAACTTGAGACATACCAGGGAGTACATGAATACTCAGGGCTCCACACTACTATATAATGCTGCATTTCTTGGTTTTATTTGAAACAGTGCACATTTTTTAGCATTTTATGGTAGGATTTTACACTTGTCATTTACACAAATTACAAGGTTCTGCTTCAAGTCTTTAAAAAAATTTTTAAAAATTCAGCCCATATGCAGCACAAGAATATGCAAAACTACTTTACATTATACACACTTTTTATCAAAGGAGATACAAAATTCTGGCTTGTAGTTTTTAGACAAATACAAGAAGCTCCAAACTAGACACAAAGGGTTAACATTAATTTTCAAATATAAGTCTGCACTTTTGTTGTAGTTCTCTGAGATGTGAGTATATCAAATTCCTAAGGGATTAAAAATTTTCCTTTTCATAGGAAAACAGAAATTGGCGGTAGACAAGTCCCTCCCCATCAGCTTGATCTTTCTATCAGCCAGGTCTCACTTCCCTTAGTGCCAGACACTTGCTTCCCTGGGCCAAGTCAGTGTGGGCCATTTACATCTGTATGAAGAAGGGATCCTTTAGCTAACTCCTTTGCAAAAAAATCTAAATAGCAATAAATTAGTGCAAATGGTTCTGCTACATTTTGTTTGATATGACTTAACATTTTGTAACCTAGTAAAACCATGGACAGTTAAAAGGAGTGGGAAAAAAACGTGAAGGTGAATGTACTTTCTTTTTTTTTGGAGACAGAGTCTCACTCTGTTGCCCAGGCTAGATAGAGTGCTATGGCATCATTAGAGCTCACAGCAACCTCAAACTCCTGGGTTCCATGATCCCTCTGCCTCAGCCTCCCGAGTAGTTGGGTCTACAGGTGTCCACTACAACACCAGCTAATTTTTCTATTTTTAGTAGAGATGGGGTTTTGTTCTTGCTCAGGATGGTCTCAAATGCCTGAGCTCAAGCAATCCTCCCGCCTAGGTCTCCCAGAGTGCTGAGATTACAGGCGTGAGCTGCCTTGCCTGGCTTTAATGTACTTTTTTTGGGTGACAAATTAGAGGGCTTAAGAATCAAGTTGTCTGATGCTAAGAGAACTTTCAATTCTGTATCAAACACACCCGCTGACTACTTGAGGGACTTCTCTGATAATTATGCATAGATAGTCTTTTCAGCATGTTGGAGGCAATATTTCATACTTTCATTGTACAGGGTTATGAAGAAGCAAGTTATTTTCTGTCATTGGTACCATACCCATTGTTCCCTAGCCATCCTGAAGGCTAAATGTGTGAATATGCAAATTTAAATAATTTCCCATCTTTCAGTCAATATACAGCCAACTCTTGATTATCTATCAGAACATAAATGACATTTACTTCTCAACAAACCTCACTCTTAACATAATCATATGCTTTCGACACCTCTCACTGTTATATCCCATGTAGAGTATCAGGTTACAACACCAATGTTTACTTCCTCTAACCCAGGGTAGATGTGTGTAAGGAAATAAAGTGAGCGTATTCTGCTAAGGCTCTGGGGATGAGCCTAACCTGGGGACGGGAGCAGAGCATCAGCATGAGAAAAGAGAAATTTAAACTTCCTTCTGAACCAGGTCTTGCAATATGTCTTCAATATTTTGTTTTTAAATTTATGATTATCACAAAATTAAAAATGTGAGGCAGTGTCACTATTTTATACATAATATAGATAATGGAGAGTTGACTGTAATCATGTTCTTTATGACTTTAGCCCTTTCACATTAAAAAAATTCGTAAGGATAAAAAGATTAAAAAAGACTGCCATATGACATCTAGAAGCATTTATTTTATGCATGAAACTTAAATACGATCACGTGTACACAAAAAGTGCACACATTACCTAGGCTGAACAATGCCAAGAAACATAATATATTGATGCAACAGTTGTCTTCTAAAACGGACATAAAAACTGAGCCCAGACCAGCAGACAAAAGCAAAAACACTTAACTTCCCAATAACACAATGCTGAAAACTGATAGCAATCCTAAACACCTCCAACTTTCCTTACAAAGCTGCCAAAAAATTGACTTTTTCTTACATCGATAATAAAAATCTAGTGACAAACATTATAAAACCAAATGTTGGATAGTCTTTACCCCTTTAAAATCTCAAATAATCCATCATAGATGCAGGAGTAAAAACTATTTTAAAGTGATATGCTTTATGAAACAAACAACAATATGTACATTTATTGCAAATTATATTAAACCAAAACAGAGTGGAAATCAAAATATGAAGTTTACTACTTGCAAATCAATAATTTTAATTATTTTCTCACTCTGATAAAAATCAGAAAGCAACATTTATAAAATTGCCACCACATCACTTTTCATAGCAGGGAACTAAAATCTGTACATCTCATTTTTGCAGAAAAGTAGGCAGGCAGAAAGAATTATACACAAAAGTTTCCAAAAGAAAAACAAATATTTAATCTGATCTCTTTTCTTTTAAAAAATTAATTCAGTAGACCTCTATTTTTTCTTGTGTAATATGGGAATTCCTGGCTTTAAAATGGATGAATTTTCAGTATCAGTGTAGAGGGACATCTTGTTACTTTCTTTAAAATAAAAACTGCAGCATGGAAATTAATGGTATATTATGCATTTAGATTCCAGATACATAGGAACTGGAACCAAATGTTAAGCAATTTGCTTAATTATTGACTTTTCATAAGAAAAGTCTGGGGGGAGGATAGAATAGAGTTGCTTTTAGCCTCTCTCTCAAGAGTATCTGCTGTACATTTCCATCAGAGGACTTGTGGTCATGTGAAAAGGAAGTAATAGTTCCTTTCAGTTTTCAAGGCAGAAAGCATGTATTCTGAAGTGAATGTCATTTTCTGTTCAGGGACATTGTGAATCCAAGTTTTTGCAGAAGCTGGAGCCTGTTTCTGCTTGGCCTTCATTTTCTCCCTTTGCAAACGAGTGTTCTTTTTACCTTGGGGATAGGAGTAGAAGAATACAAAGTTAGAAAAGATGTAGACAGGATATACACCAAGTCAGAATTATTTCATTTCTACAGTTATCTAAAGCCTTAAACTATTTTTTGTTTCTTTTTTATTCCTAACACAGAGTCTGACTCTGTTGCCCAGGCTAGAGTGCTGTGGCATCAGCCTAGCTCATAGCAACCTCAAATTCATGGGTTGAAGTGATCCTCCTGCCTCAGCTAGCCAAGCAGCCAGACTATAGTCACCTGCCATGATGACCGGCTAATTTTTCTATATTTATTTATTTAGATAGAGTCTCACTTTGTCACCCTTACTACAGTGGCATGGCATCATAGCTCACAGCAACCTCAAACTCTTGAGTTCAAGTGATCCTCTTGCTTCAGCCTCCCAAGTAGCTGGGACTATAGGCACCCGCCACAATGCCTGGCTATGTTTTAGAGACAGGGTCTTGCTCCAGCTCAGGCTAGTCTTGAACCTTGAGCTCAGGCAATCCACCCGCCTCGGCTTCCCAAGTGCTAGGATTACAGGTGTGAACTACTGCAAAAATATAATGTGTATATATATATTTTTCCCCATCTGAGACTTTAGTTGGTATAAGGCATCTTTTCCTAAACTATATAAAGAAAACACCAATGAAGAAGTTGTTTTCAACTATTTACTGCTGCTATTCAATGCTCTATTTGCTTACAATGATACAAGCTATTTATAGAAAATAGTTGTAACTTTTTATTAACATTTTCATAAATGACATTCTAGAAGAAAAATTACTGGCCACTATGGCAATATGAATTTATAAACAGCAAAGTAAGTTCTGATTCCTGACCTGGGTAAACAAACACATACACATTAGTGTGTATATATATATATATAAAGGGAGGAAAAATTTAGCTTAATTCTGTTAAGAGGAGTTCCCCGTCTTCATCATTTCCC
This sequence comes from Loris lydekkerianus, assembly GCA_963574355.1. Classification (NCBI taxonomy): domain Eukaryota; kingdom Metazoa; phylum Chordata; class Mammalia; order Primates; family Lorisidae; genus Loris; species Loris lydekkerianus. The sequence continues at coordinate 12,491 of CAUYPK010049200.1, read as the reverse complement.
TAGTAGGGAGGGACATTCTGACCCCTGGAAGCATGAGTGAGTGGGACATGGTCTCTTTCTCTCCTGTCTCACCTACTCCTCTCTGAGAGAAGCAAGAACTCATCTAATGGATTAGGTGAGGGAAATAGATGAGCATGCTGGGGTTAACCTCATCTAGCTTTGTTCTTTTGCCCTGAGAGATCTGCTTGTAGCTGTTCAATTTTGGAGAAGACATTTACTAATTATTTACCCACCCTACTTATGTCTTTCTACATTTTTAACCAGCCTTATCAGTATTAAGACTGTTGCCTTCTCAACCATTTCCAACCTTGGAGAGAAAGAAAGATACATTTCCAAACCCCAAGACTACATGCACATATTATAAAGCAACAATGCTCCTAAAGCTAAGAATATTAACATTCTTATAGATTACTAATTTGTTATAACATACAAAGTAAGTTTAATAACACGATATCAAAGAATCCTCTACGAGCTGCCTGCTGCACCTTCAGGAAGCTTCCCTTTACTAGCTCTGAGTCCTCAGTATCTTCCTGGCTGCTCTCACAGACTTTTAAATGATCCAGGTCACTGGAACAATTTCCTGGACTTGACTCTACGTCCCCAAGTGAATCGCCATCACTTCCGAGCACTTGGCTTCTGAAAAATTTCATATTATTTTGGGAAAAATTTACTTGTTACTGAAAAAATATTCATGTCAAACTAATATACAGTTGCTTAACACAAGAGAATACACACTTAGAGGTTAATTAAATCTAAGATAACTTAAATCTAAGATATGAACTTACGTGATGTGAGGAAACCTCAATATATTGTGGGTGCCAAAAGGATGTACACACATAAAGAAATCTTGTTGAAAGTATACCTTCATTTTAATTTCAAAAAGTAACACACATGTAACATCCCTTAAAATGTGTATTCATTTCTGGCACCCTCTGTACAAATGAGTACAGGGACTCATAGATTCTGTTTATAAAAAGAAATCCCAAGATCCTTGAACACTCCAATACTAAGCACGCTAACCAAAACATGTGAATGCAAAGGTGAGAAAACTATAGCCTGTTATCTTACAGAGTCCCCAGAAGTCCCAAGTTTGAGAACTGTCTCTCCCTTGATGTTTTTACTGATAATCTCTTCTTTGTGGAAGAACCTGGCCTTAAGTTTAAACATTCAAGAACCAGAGGACCTATTAAAAACACATTTTTAATGCAAAACATTTGAACTGTTTCCCATTTGGACAATAGCTCCCCAAAACAAAGGAAAACCAAGTAAACTAAACTACTGAAATGATGATCATTCCCTCACCCCAAAACAGAGGCAACATTAACATTCAATTAATACTGTTAACTGCTTCCTGACCACAGGGCAAATGGTTGATTTTTAGAAATGTATTGGGTGAACTAAAAGAATTTTCTCAAGATAAGTAACAACTTCAAAAGAAGCCCAAAATATAATCAGGAAAACTCACTGGAACCACCTACACACAAGTACCTGGAGGGATTCATTGCGCAAAATTTCAAAGGGATTTAAATATTCTCAAATTAACTTTATGAAAATCTGTATCAGTAATTTTTTGCATGTACTCTCTCTGTTTTGGTGGAATAAAATAATCTTTGAACCAGTAAATAAATCCTAAGTGGGGATCATGCTAAAAATAATTATTGATCTAATGCAGTAAGTAATAACATAGGAAGAGGAATTCTCCAGAGGCTAGCTAGCACTTGCCATGTGTTAGAATGGATGTGGCACTGAAACGGCTTTAGAGTGGCAGTTCTCAACTTGTGGGTCGTGACCCATAGGAACTGTATTAAAGGCTTGCGGCATTAGGAAGATTGAGAACCACTGCTCTAGAGGGTAACAGTGCTGAGAATACTACCCAAAGGCTGAAGGATTAAATGAGGCAACAAATATAAAGAACCTAGACTGTAGCTGACATTATCAGGGCCTCAATAATGGTCTTTATTAATTATTTAGTGATAAAATCCAAACAATCATACCATATGATAATAAATATCAAGTAATAAAATTAGACAAGCTTTCCAAAGGTGGTGCTAGTAGATAGTGTCATCTTGGGGTGGGGATCCTGTATTCAGATTGACAAGTAGAGAATAAAGATAATTAGGATAATTTAGGAAAGAGGTACTTTGAGATGTTACAGCAAAGAAAGTTGTGACCAGAGCAAGAAATAACCATCTACACAGTCAGAAATGAAGGAAGTGAAAGGTGACGAGGTGGTTTGAGTCAGAAAGCAGGGCCACAGAGAAGTGTGAGGGGACTAAGCCTTATTTATCAAACAAAACCCAGGGGTAAACTACTTGGTATAGCAATCCAGACATGACCCCACAATCCAAGGCCCCCTAAGGAGAGCTGTCACCCTGGATTCATCTGCAGCTCAGAGATGTTGTGTTTGACGGCTCTCAGGTTTGGCAACCCTATTTCTTCTCTTACCAGCTAGGTGATTGAAATTGTAATGATAACCTTAAATCAGATGATTCAAGGTACTGTATATTCAGAATTATCAGTCATGTGAGCTACCACTTGTATTTGATCCTCATTAGGCCTCAGGAAAATATAAGTGGAGTGGTAATTTGTAGTTAATGGAAGCTATGTTTAGAATCTTGTAGAAAGGTGGAAGTTCAACACAAAATGAAGTTAGCACTTTCAGGATTTTGACAATTCAATGTTTTCTCCCGAATTGAGGCATACGTAAAACATCTGTTGAAGTCTCTATTGAGGAATTTTTGTTTTAATGTGTCTATTCCATAGTTTTTGGTTAAGTACACACATTGAGGGGGGGAAAAAAACCCCCAAATAATGAAGTCCTGAATATTCACAGTTTAAAATAGTACATAAGTTAGAGAAAAAACATTAACTGCAGCTGCCCCCACTCTCAGCACTTCAGCTGATTTGAAGCCCTGATCTGACCCGAGAAAGGTCCTTTCAGGTCTTCATTTCCTTACCTCTAATTTAGGGTTCCACTTGCTTCACAATGGCTATTGGCAAGTCAAATAGATGATCATGAAACTTTTTCTTTCTTTCTTTTCTTTTCTTTTTTTTTTTTTTAAAGAGACAGAGTCTCACTTGCTTGTCCTCAGTAGAGTGCAGTGTCATCAAAGCTCACGGCAACCTCAAACTCTTGGACTCGAGCTATCCTCTGGCCTCAGCCTCACAAGTAGCTGGCACTACAGGTGCCTGCCACAACACCTGGCTATTTTTTGTTGCAGTTGGGCCGGGGTCGGGTTTGAACCTGCCACCCTTGGTATATGGGGCTGGCACCCTACTCACTGAGCCACAGGCGCCGCCCAATAATGGAACTTTTTTTTTTTTTTTTTTTTTGAGACAGAGTCTCAAGCTGGGGCCCTTGGTAGAGTGCTGTGGTGTCATAGCTCACTGCGACCTCAAACTCTTGGGCTTAAGCGATCCTCTTGCTTCAGCCTCTTAAGTAGCTGGGACTACAGGCACCTGCCACAACGCCCAGCTATTTTTTTGGTTGTAGTTGTCATTGTTGTTTGGCAGGCCGGGGCTGGATTTGAACCTGCCAGCTCTGGTGTATGTGGGTGGCGCCTTAGCCACTTGAGCTATAGGCGCCGAGAAGGAACTTTTTCTATTATCACTATTACTACTACTAATACAATTACTGTGTTATGGAGACACAGATGCCAGGCTCCATAACAAACACCTTCTACGCATAATTCTAACTAATTTTCACATGCCTTGTTCTTAGCATCGAGTGCTTCATTTATGTTTGACATCTTCAGAAACATCTGATTGTTCTTATGGTTTTCCTCTCTAACCCTAAAATGCAAGGATTGTGTTTGCACGTACTCTGAAGAGAGGTTGGTCTCATTTAACCTTTAATTATTGCTAGTATTTCTGTAGAGATGAGGTCTCACTATGTTGCCCAGGCTGGTCTTGAAGCCCTAGCTTCAAATGATCCTCTCACCTCAGAGGGCATGAGCCACTGTGCCCAATCTATGATTATTTTAAATAAACTAGCTATTTTACTTAATAGTTATTAAAACTATATGTACATTTTCCCATTTCATGGAAACCATCACATATATGAACTGTACCAGATATTTAAACTAAAGCACAGAACCATTTTAAGGATTCAATGGGATGAAAAAGAGCTAAGCACTATGAGATGTTGCAAAAGGTGTCCAGACACACTTCAAATCCATAGAAACGTAACAGTCACAAATTGCAGAATTTAATAAGTGGTAACACAGTAGAACCTCCATGGTTGACCAACTCCTTACACTGACCACCTTGTCAAGTTGACCTCATTTTCACAAACTGGACATGCACCACATGTATGCATCAGTACAGTAGGCCCAGTTCCTTATGTTGACCAGTTTATTACAGTCCTTTGGGTGGTCAACCTACAGAGGCTCTACTGTATTTTAAATGTATTTACACATACATTTCAGTGACACTGCACTTTATAATACTGAAACAGGATCCTGGAGGTACTGTGAGTTGATCAAAACTGACTCTTCTCTATAAGGAATTCAGGTGTTTATAGTCTAATTTAGGGGTAGATGAGTTAGGTATGTAGGGACAAAAGAGAAGGACGGATTAAGTTCTAATTGTAGGTCAAGATGAAAGGGGCTGCCTTTTAGATTTCTAAATGGGGCATCATTCTTATAGTATGGAAAATCCAAAATCTCAGCCAAGAATAATTAAAGGTGAGCAGCTCCAAGACTGTTTCACTGGCAGGGTTGGGGAGAGGTAAGTTGTTGACCTATACTAGAATCAACTATAAGAATTACAGAGCAGGAACTATCTTCTGGGACTCTGTACCCAAAGGTAATTTTTTTTTTTGCAGTTTTTGGCTGGAGCTGGGTTTGAACCCACCACCTCTGGCATACGGGGCTGGCGCCCCACTCCTTTGAGCCACAGGTGTTGCCCCCCAAAGGTTAATTCTTTAGGTTATGTAAACCCATGCAACCCTCTGAATGATACCAAGCAAAATATTCTCTTTGGCAACAAGCAGAAAAATCAATATGTTATATAATAAATAAAAATTAACCCAAGGAAAAAAGATCTTTCTTCAGATTAATTCCTTAAACCTGGAGGTCATGAGATAAAACAAATGCCGTCACAACTTACTTAGGAAAAGAGCAGTTCTCACTCGCCAAGCCTACGTGTTGGGGATGATTGGCAGACACTAAGGATAAAACAAAACATCTAAACTCAAGGCTAAGGAAGAAATGACGTATGTTACCTTTGTAAGTCGATCTGTCTCTCTGCTGGTGCCGCCTTTTTGGCTACATCTTGCAGTTTGGGTGCTTTGGCATTACCTGCTTCCAATCCCCCAGGGATCTCCTGACCGGCCGCAGCTCTTTTCCTTCCCTTGTTAATTGGTTTATTGATATCATCATTTTTGGTTGCATTGCCCTGAGATTCAGACTTGGGTCGACGTCCTCGCCTGGGTTTGGCTGGGGCAGGTGGTCCTGATTCGTCCACCTTCTCATCTGTTTTTTGTTGGATGTTCTCTGCACCAGCTGCAGTTACTGTTCTTTTCTTTCCTCGATCACTGCTGATGTTGCCCTGGGTAGGCTGATCAGAATTAATTTCCTAAAAGAGCATGGAACAATTTTATAAACATAAACTCCTTAAATAGCAATGATTTATCCTAGAAAAAAGTAAGGAAACTGGGACTCTAGGGCTTCTAGTTAATTGCTTACATTGACATAGAAAAGTAAGCTCCTGGAAGAGAGGGTCTGAGGTAGGTGCCTACCACAGTTTTACTCGGCATTTGAGACTGAGCCTCACTTTGTCACCCTGGGTAGAGTGCCGTAGCGTCACAGTTCACAGCAAGCTCAAACTATTGGGCTTAAGCGATTCTATCACCTCAGCTTCCCAAGTAGCTGGGACTACAGGTGCCCACCATAACCACCAGCTATTTTTTTTGTTGCAGTTGTCATTGTTTAGTAAGCCGGGCTGGGTTCAAACCTGCCTGCGTAGGTGTATGTGGCTGGCGCCCTAACTACTGAGATATGGATGCTGAGATAGTACTTGGCACATTTAATATGCACAATAATTGTGTATTAAAAGCACAAGCAATATATACAAGATAAAGAAAACCTACCTGTTTTCCTATCATATCCATTCCAAATGATCCCCCACTGCCCCGTGCAGTCCAGTGGTGTCATCACACAGCTACCTTAACCTCCAACTCCTGACTGATCTCAAGTGAGCCTCTTGCCTCAGCCTCCAAAGTAGCTGGGAATAAAGGCACACACCACCATGCCTGACTCGTATTTTCTATTTTTGGTAGAGACAGGGTCACACTTTTTCTCAGGCTGGTCTCAATCTCCTGAGCTCAAGCAATCCTTCTGCCTCAGCCTCCCAAAGTATTAGGATTATAGGCACCCACCCCCCAGAGAAAAAGCCTTTTGATGGATATGCTTTAAATTTATCATTTTTCAAAAAATGTGTTTTCATAATTCAACATGCTATTTCCTCTGTGATGCGTCTACCTATAGTCATCTTTGTACTCGGACTTCTCCACTCATTCGTCTCTTTTTGCAACATCAATGATTAACCTTTTCTGAATATTTCTTGTTTGAGTTTAGCATGTATTAAGTCCTTGAAAAGCTTCAAAGTTCTTAATCTATAATTTTTATTGGGAAAAAAATGATCAAAATAATAAAATTCCATTTTACTGTAAGAAACATAATTGGAGAAATAATAGTCTTCAGAATGAAAGTGACCTTTATATGAAGGATATTTAGGAAGCATTATAGTTTTTATTGATAACCTTAATAGATTAAAAGAAGAGTAACACTATTAGGATCCAAAAATGTCAGACTATATACATACGTGTGTGTGTGTGTGTATGCATGTATGTATATATATAAGTACATATAATTTTTTTTTCCTTGAGACATGGTCTGGCGTCTAGGCTGAAGTGCAATGACCCAATCACAGCTCACTACAGCTTCAAACTCCTTACCTCAAGTGATCCTCCTGCCTCAGCTTCCTGAGTAGCTACAACTACAGATGCACACCACTCTGCCCAGCTTATTTTGCTATTTGTTTCATTTTTTGCCCTGGCTGGCTTTGAACTCCTGGCCTCAATTGATTCTCCCACCTCAGCCTCCCACAGAGGAGTAAGCACATCTGGCTTTCTTTCTTCTTTTTCTTTGAGACAGAATCTCACTTTGTTGTCTAGGCTAGAGTGCAATGACATCACTACAGCTCATTGCAACCTCCCATTCCAGGGCTCAAGCAATCCTCCTGCCTCAGCCTCTCCAGTAGTTGGGACTATCGGCACGTGCCACCATACTGGGCTAATTTTTTCTGTTTTTGTTAGAGATGGGATGTTGCTTTTACTTAGGCTGCTCTTGAACTCCTGACCTGAAAGGATCCTCCCATCTTGGTCTGTAAGAGTGCTAGGATTACAGGCGTGAGACATGTAAGAGTGCTAGGATTACAGGCGTGAGACACCATGCCCAGGTGTCTGGCATCTGGCTATTTAAAAAAAAATTTTTTAGAGATAGTGTCTTGTTATGTTGACTAAGCTGGTTTCAAAGTAAACTTTAGACATCCTCCCAATACTGCTATCCCAAGTGATGAGATTACAGGTATGGGCCACCTTGCCTGGCCTATATCTTCTTATTTTTCATTTTCCCTAGAAAAATCTTTCCAGAATGGTTGGGGAAAAAACACTACACATCTTCATTTTGGATTATGTTTGTTCTCTTGTTAAGTTACTTTCTTTAGCATTAGAGGCAAGAGGACTGCTTGAGCCAAGAGTTTAGGGTTGCTGTGAGTAATGATGCCACGGTGGCAGAGACTCAGTCTGGGGGGGGGGGGGGGGGGGAAGGCAAGCTGACTATAAGGAACTTAAGCCCACAAAAATAAAAGCAGCAGCAGCAAGAACAAAAATAAAAGCAACAGATGTGCTTTTATTTATTTTTAATTTTCTTATACACAGTTTATGAAGAATATTTATTGCAACACTATGACAAAAAAAAGGGAAACGAAGTACATGTATATACATGTGATAACGATAAGGAAAAAGTGACATATACAGATTAGATGGTTTAAAAAGGAAAAAGCTGATGCTAAAAATCATGCACATGATCACATTTAACATTCATAAAAATTACACACTTACGCATATGTTCAAAGAGCTCATGCAAATGCTAAAGAAAAAGGAAACCAGTTTTCTCAGGTACTAAGAAAAAGAAGACTCATGGAGGATAATATTGCTTGTCTCAATCCATGGGACATGTGTGTCGTGGTTCTGCTTTTTAACCTATCATATCATCTTCATGTTCTGATTTCTCCCACACAGTAATAGGAAAGAATGTGCCAATTTGTAAAAAATGCAACCCACTTTACTGAATAGTTTTCATATATATATATATATGAAGTGATAAGTTGGTTTATTCAGCATTCTTTGAGAAACTTTGAGAAACACCCCTACAGATTTTTATATATAATTTCAGTATCAAGATTGTTTTTGAGCCTATAAGGCAAAAATCAGATCTAGGAAAGAAATGTCCCTATAAACATATGGGGACCTGACCAAGAAGTTACATGCTTTTGCCAAAACATAAGCCTCAGATTACAGGGAGGTTATTACAATAGTCTTTGGAGGCTCGGCGCCTATAACACAGTGGTTAACACACCAATCAATTACACCAAGGGTGGTGGGTTCAAACCTGGCCCAGGCTAGTTAAACAACAATGACAACTGCAACCAAAAATAGCCAGGCATTGTGGTGAGTGCCTGTAGTCCCAGCTACTTGGGAGGCTGAGGTAAGAGAATCACTTAAGCCCAAGAGTTAGAGGTTGCTTTGAGCTGTGATGCCACAGCACTCTACGGAGGGTGACATAGTGAGACTCTGTCTCAAAAAACAAAGAATACTCTTTGGAAATGTTGAGTTAAAATGAAGGTTTGGAACAATATATTACAAATCAGAAAGTAAGGCTTTTTGGTCTGTCAGAAGAATTTAAATATCTAATTTAACAAATTTACATATAATTTTAGGCAGAGGCAATAAGTTACAGACTACTGTACCAGATAAACATCTGTATGTCTACCAATAGACATATATATATTACCTCTTAATATGCATTATGGATACATGTGTAACTATTTATGGCAATACACATTTTCTTCTCTAAGTCTGTTAATGTTAAGACTGTTTAATTCTACACAAGGACCCTATAATATCAAACCTATTAGTTTCTGGATTCTAGAGTTATAATAGTGATAATTTTTATTTTTTATTTTTTTTAAGAAAGAATTTCACTTAGTTGCCCTCAGTAGAGTGCCTAGGCGTCATGGCTCACAGCAACCCCAAACTCTTGGGCTTAAGCAATTCTCTTGCTTCGGCCTCCTAAGTATCTGGGACTAAAGGCACCCACCACAACACCTGGCTATTTTTTTAGAGACAAGGTCTCGCTCTGGCTCAGGCTGGTCTCTAACTCATGAGCTCAGGAGATCCATCCAACTCAGCCTTCTAGAGTGCTAGGATTTACAGGTATGAGCCACTACGCCCGGCTTTAATAGTGACAGTTAACCTCAATCTAGTGGTATGTTTCAAACAGTAAGAAGCAAGATTTAGATAATTTGATACTCCCACCACTTCCGTGACACTCCTTCCTCTCCTGACAAAATACTGTTAGAGGAAACTGGTGCCTTAACTTAAAGATCAGCAATGAAGGCTTGGCACCCGTAGCACAGTGGTTACAGCACTGGCCACATACACCAAAGTTAGAGCGTTTGAACCTGGCCCAGGCCAGCTAACCAACAATGACAACTGCAACAAAAAATAGCCGGGCATTGTGGTGGGTGCCTGTAGTCCCAGCTTGGGAGGCTGAGATTGAGGTTGCTGTGATCTGTGAGGTCAGGGCAAACTCTATCTCAAAAGGAAAAAAAAAGATAAACAATGAAGATTGCTGCTGTTAAATAAAAACTCAAACACACTTTAACCAGTGAAATCATATGGTAAAAACAAAACAGTGCTGACCTCTGCCAAGAATCAATAAACTTTTGAAAAGATTTCAAAAACTCCTGATCGTGGTTGGGCTTGGTGCCTCACACATGTAGTCCTAGAATTCTTAGAGGCCGAGGAAGAAAGGATCCTTGTGCTCAGGAGTTTGAGACCAGTCTGAGTAGGAGCAAGACCCTATCTTTACTAAAAATAGAATAATTAGCTGGGCAGTGTGGCAGGCGCCTATAGTCCCAACTACTTGTGACACTAAAGCAGGAGGATCGCTTGAACACAAGTTTGAGGTTGCCATGAGCTATGATGTCCCAGCACTCTATCTAGGGTGACAGAGTGAGACTTTGTCTCAAAACAAACAAATGAAAAATCTTTCAATTGTTATTCTTTCTAGTTATTGAGAGAGCTAATGTAGGAGAAGGATACCATTATGGGTGACCATAAGAATTCTTGTAAAACAAAGACGGTGCATCTAAGCAGAATCATTTTTAGACAGTGAAGCAGAATAAGTATTGAAGGAAGTGATGGACTTAACATGCTGGCTGTGGTTTTTCTTAGCCCTACTACAAAATTTTAGAGGGATTCCAATAATGGGAACAAATTCGCTTGTTAAACATTTAAATTTACCTTATTCTTTACGGGGTCAATATTCTTTACAGGTGTGACAGAAATAATTCTCACAGGCATCTCTTCATTTTCACTAACTCCAGTTTCTGTTGCCTCTGAACTCTGTTCCCTGTTGAAAAATAAGAAGAGAAGTTCACTCTCTTAACATATCAATAAGGAAAGATTTAGGCTGGTTTAGAAACCTTACTAAGTGAAGCAACAATAGCAATATTCAGATCTCTTATGGTTATAGACACTGTTTTATTATATAATGTTACTGGTTTTCATTTAAGACAGAAATGACTGCCTAAAAACATTTCACAAAGGATCATCAAGAAACAATAATAAACTTATTCTAAGTTTTATCTCTTGGGAGCAGAAAATCCTGAAACAAGAATAAAACTACAGAACATTGCACAGTAATTTCCAAAATGCACTGCAAGGGAGGGAGCTATAAGGAGAAGAGGCCACTTGAGAGGTATATGAGCCTCCATCAAAAAAATTTTTTCTTTTCTTTTTTTTTTTTTTTTTACAGTTTTTGGCCTGGGCTGGCTTTGAACCTGCCACTTCTGGCATATTGGGCTGGTGCCCTACTCTGTTGAGCCACAGGAGCCGCCCCTCCATCAAATTTTTAAACCACAGTTGTTCCATATAATTTATTTTGTATTTTGGGGGTCTACCGCAGAAAAGGGTTTAAAACATCACTGATTAGGCCAGGGGAGGTGGCTCACAACTGTAATCCTAGCATTCTGGGAGGCCGAGGCGGGTGGATTGCCTGAGCTCACAAATTTGAGACCAGCCTGTGCAAGAGTGAGACCCCACCTCTAAAAATAGCAGGGCGTTGTGGTGGGTGCCTGTAGTCTCAGCAACTTGGGAGGCTGAGACAAGAGGATCGTTTGAGCGAAGAGTTTGAGATTGCTGTGAGCTACGAAGCCACTTGAACTTGAGTGACAAGTGAGACTCTGTCTCAAAAAAAAAAAAAAAAAAAAAATCACTGGCTGAATTTGTTCTTACAGTTTCTTGTATAAGAATAAAATCAGGGATGGCGTCTGTGGCTCAGTGAGTAGGGGATCGGCCCCATATACCGAGGGTGGTGGGTTCAATCCTGACCCAGGTCAAACTGCAACAAAAAATAGCACGGCTTTGTGGTGGGCACCTGTAGTCCCAGCTACTTGGGAGGCCGAGGCAAGAGAATCGCCTAAGCCCAAGAGTTTGAGGTTGCTGTGAGTGTGACACCATGGCACTCTACCAAGGGCGACAAAGTGAGATTCTGTCTCTATAAATAGAAAAAGAATAAAATCAGTATTTAGTGTTGATGAGAGGAGAGTCAGAATAATAAGAGTCAGAAGTGATGGATATCCCAGTTAAACTGATTTGATCACTACACATTGTACACACATATCAAAATGTCACAAGTACCCCCCCTAAACATGTATAATTATTATGTACTCATAAAAAGTTACGTTTATATAAAAGAAGAAAGAGTAAAGAAGCAAGTGGGAATTCTTATTTTTATTTTTTCTTTTTTTGAGACAGAGCCTTGAGCTATCGCCCTGGGTAGAGTGCAGTGGCATCACAGCAAACTCCAACTCTTGGGCTCAAGCAATTCTCCTGCCTCAGCCTCCCAAGTAGCTGGGACTATAGGCGCCCACCACAATGCCTGGCTTGTTTTTGGTTGCAGCCATCATTGTTGTTTGGCGGGCCCGGCTGGATTCGAACCCGCCAGCTTGGTGTATGTGGCTGGTGCTTTAGCTGCTGGAGCCACAGGTGGGAATTCTTATTATTATTTTTTTTAGAGACACAGTCTTACTTTGTTGCCCTCAGTAGAGTGCTATGGCGTCACAGCTCACAGCCACCTCCAGCTCTTGGGCTTAGGTGATTCTCTTGCCTCAGCCTCCTGAGTAGCTGGGACTACAGGCAC
>CAUYPK010049199.1:0-10435 GCA_963574355.1 Loris lydekkerianus | reverse complement strand
TCCGCTTTTAGTGCAGTGCCTTATCAAATTTTCCATTTTTCAAATTACTATACATATATATATATATATATTTTTTTTTATTTTTTTTTTTTTTTTTTTTTTGTCACCCTTGGTAGAGTGCCATGGGGTCACAGCTCACAGCAACCTCCAGCTCTTGGGGTTAGGTGATTCCCTTGCCTCAGCCTCCCAAGTAGCTGGGACTACAGGCACCCGCCACAACGCCTGGCTATTTTTTTTATTTGTTGTTGTAGTTTTACTGGAGCCGGGTTCGATCTTGCCACCCTACTCACTGAGCCACTGAGCCACAGGCGCCGCCCTTTTTTTCTTTTTCTTTTTGAGAGAGTCTCACTCTCTCCTGGGTAGAATGCCATGGCATAGCTCACAGCAACCTCAAACTCTTGTGTTCAAGCGATTCCCCTTGCCTCTACTTTCCTATAGATGGGACTATAGGTGCCCACCACAACACCCAGCTACTTTTAGAGGTGGGGTCTTGCTCTTGCTTGGGCTGGTCTTAAATTCCTGACCTCACACAATCTGCCTGTCTCAGCCTCTCAGAGTGCTAGGATTATAGGTATGAGCCATCACACTCCGCCATATAATTTTTCTTACAAGAGAAGGGTCATATATAGGTGTAGATATATACGCCGTCTTTTCAGTTTCTGTTGTATCATGAGCACTTACTAATATGACTGAATGTTTTCTGATACAGTGGTTATTTTTTATGTGCAGTATCCTTTGCATAAAGGAGGCATTCATTTATCAATTGCTATTTTTGGACAATTATGATGTTTTCAGTTTTTTAATATAACATATAATGTTCCTACTATCATTCTCACATATAAATCTCTGGCTGTGATTATTTCATTAGGATAAATTCCTAGAAGTGGAATTACTGGACCAAAGCACTGGATAAATGCTGTAAAATTACCTTTTAGGAAGGCTGTACCAATTTATTCTCCCATTAGCAGGGCATAATAATTTCCTTTTTTATCATTCTCTGCTCAATACTGTATAACATAACTAAAAAAAAAAAACCTTGTATGTAAAAAAAAATGACATTTTAAAACCTGTCATGTTAGCAAAGAGCTTTAGGAGGCCAAGGTGGGAGGATCACTTCAGGCCAGGAGTTCAAGACCAGCTTGGGCAACATAGCAAGACCTGATCTCTACAAAAAATAAATTAGCCAGGCATGGTGGCTCATCCCTGTTGTCTCAGCTACTTGGGAGCTGAGGCAGGGGGATCACTTGAGCCCAGGAGTTTGAGGTTGCAGTGAGCTATGATGAAGCCACTAGCCTGGGAGACAGAGTGAGACCCCATTTCAAAAGAAATGTGTGTAGATAACTAAAACACTCAAATGGTACTAGAAGACTTAAAAACAGTAGTCAAGCCCTCCCGCCCTATCTTGCTCCTCAGAAGAAGGTTTAGTTTACTATTTTAGCTGTTCTGACTATAATTACTTTTGTATTTCTAAATATTACATTAAATGTTTTTTTTTTATTGAGTGTTTTTGTTTACCAATTTGGGGCTTGGCCTGTTGACTTCCTACTCTGATGGATGTGCTTCAGTTTCCTCATCTGTGTGCTTATCTCATTGGCACGGGATGTAAGTGGCAAATGTGTGTAAAGCAGTGAGAGTAGGCCTGGCCTATGGTGCATTTTCAATACATACTGATTTTAGTGATGATTATTAGGATGATTACCTTCCTTAATATCCCCTGCTCCCTCCAGATCTCCTCCAATTACCAAATACAGGCAGTCCCCGGCTTATGAACAAAGATAGGTTCTGTAGGTTTGTTCTTAAGTTGAAAAAAATTGTCTTTGTTTTAAGACAGCGTTTCACTCTCATCCTGGTAGAGCAGTATGGCATCATATCTCACAGCAACCTCAAACTCTTGGGCTCAAGAGATCCTCTTGTCTCAACTTTCCTAAGTAGCTGGGGCTATAGGCGCCCACCACAACACCTGGCTAGTTTTTCTGTTTTTAGTGGGATGGGACCTCGCTTTTGCCCATGCTGGTCTTGAACTCCTGAACTCAGGCTATCCACCTGCCTCAGCCTCCTAAAGTGCTAGGATTACAGGTGTGAGAGCCACTGTGCCCAGCACTTAAGTTGAATTTGTATTGAAGTTGGAGCAGGTACATTTGCCTATTCTATAGTAGCCTTCATAAGTGAGTTGCCTGTCAGTCAGATGTCTGTAACACAGGGCTCTTCTTGAGCCGCAGTGCCCAGCCTGATTTAGATAAATTTAAAAGTCATTTTGGATGCTTTGTTGGAAATTGGCTAGAGGGTCATGGGCAGAAGTGAGAGATAGAAACTATGCCCTGCTAGTTTTTCTGTTTTTAGCAGAGACAGGATCTTACTATATTGCGCAGGCTGGTCTTGAACTCCTGAGCTCAAGCAGTTCTCCCACCTCAGCCTGCCAGAGTATTAGGATTATAGGCATGAGCCACTGCACCTGGCTTATCTATTTTTCTTTTGCTGTTTATGTTTTTGCTGTCATATCTAAGAGAACATTCATTGCCTAATCAAAAGTCATGAAGATTTACTTCTATGTTTTCATTTAAGAATTTTATTTAGCTCTTACATTAAGGATTTTGATCTATTTTGAGTTAATTTTTATGTATGGTGTGAGGTAGGGCTCCAAATCATTCTTTGGTATGTGGATAACCATTTGTCCCAGCACCATGGGCTGAAAAGACTGACCTTTCCCACTGAATTGTGGCACCCTTATTGAAAATCATTTTCTATAACAAACATTCACTGTCTAAAAGCTGTGAATCACTATCTCTTAAAACCATTAAAAGAAACATATTCTATAATACGGAAAATTCTTTTCCTTCTTTTTAGCAAATACACTTAGTGATTACATTTTTAATGGTAACTTACAGAATGAATATAGATTTAACTTAACTTTTATAGTAACTGGTATGTAAATATTAGCTGAACTTCTCTTATTTCTCTCACAAGGTAATTGGCTGGCTCAGTCCTTTGTCTTTTCACAGTCCCTGTGTCAACAGTCTCTTGTTCTTTTGAGATTTCTTACTACATTGGTAATTGAAATTTGTGGCCTCTGCCTTCAGATAATTTTTTAAGATAAGGCTTAATTAAAGAATATGGAGTTAGGAATGTCCTGGGCCCATAATGGTAATATTCTTTCAGTGTGGTATATTCAATGACAGCCCCATCCGGAGCAGAGGGAGCCTGTCTTCTGGTCTGGGACCCACTGCTGTTTAAGTGTTCCTTGGTTTCTGGCCTCCCCTGGAACTTCAGGCTGGCTTTGTACTCCCCTGGCTCTTTCTCACAGAGAGTGGTATTTAGACCCAAATTTGTGCACCAGGTGTGCTCATTGCTTCTGAGCTCTTTCCGTTATGACCTTTTTGAAATTGCTACTATCCAGGATCCCTCTTCTTACTACTTTTTTGCACAGTAGTTAACTCTGTCTTTGCTCATGAGAATGTGAGCTCCATGCTGCCGTGTGCTTGGTTGCCTGGAGCAGTTCCTGGCCTGTGGAATGCATCCTAGAGGTGGTAACAGTGAACAGCAAGCAAGCCAGTGTGTGGGGAGCAGGACTGTGAGTGGCAGGCAGGAGCATACATAATGCCACCACCATGCCTGGAGGTGTGGTTTCCCCATTTGTCCCTGTGGAAAGGGGGAGGCTTATGTCTTGGTAAGTCTGTTCGCACGTAAGAGGGACACCTGGCTGAGACGGTGAGTGTGAGGGCAGGAGGCTCTGCTCAGGACACGTGCAGCCTTGGCACATCTTTGGAGACTTTCTCAGCTCCTACCCACCTGGCCGCTCAACAGTTGTGGGCTTAGGGCCTCTGCACCTGCTGCGTCACACACATCTCCCTGGCTCACACTGTCTACTCTGGTCACGCTCTGGTCCTTGCAGAGGCCTCCTGACATGCTTTCATTTCTTAGGAGTCTCTTGTCACACTGGGCTTACATCATTCTGCTTCTCTGGGTAAAAGTATGAGTTGTCTTTCTCTCGGGAAGGGGAGCTCCATGAGGTCAAGGCTCTTGTTTGTCCCTTTTTTGCTGTGTGTTCAGCATTTAGCATGGTGCCTGGTGCTGAGTTGGCTGTCGGTAAATATTTGTTGAAGGAATGAGTTATATTTTTGAACATCATTCCAGAATACATTCTGGTGTCAAGGGCAGAAGGCATTGGGTCTGTGTGCCCACCCCCATACACAGTCTCAAAAGCACCTCTGACATGTATAAATGTATAACATTTTTATCTACTAGCACATATTATGTAGACGGAGGGTTTGCTGCATAATGACATTTGACAATGACATCAATGATGTACTGCCTGTGTGGCAGTATACCCATAAGATTATAATGCAGTGTTTTGCTGTGCCTATTGTATGTTTCAATTTACTTAGACACCAAGATACTTGCCATGTTATAACTGTCTGCAGCATTCAGCACAGTGACACGCTGTGCCATCCTGCAGTGCAGGTTTGCAACCCAGGAGCAATAGCTGTACTACATAGCACAGTCTGGATGTGCAGTGGGCTTGTCATCTAGGATCACACAAGTCCACTCTGATATTTGCCCAATACAAAATTGTCTACCAGTGATTCCTCAGGTTAAGTGACACGTGACTATATAAA
This sequence comes from Loris lydekkerianus, assembly GCA_963574355.1. NCBI lineage: Eukaryota > Metazoa > Chordata > Mammalia > Primates > Lorisidae > Loris > Loris lydekkerianus. The sequence continues at coordinate 5,822 of CAUYPK010049199.1, read as the reverse complement.
AATCTGGACTATAGGAAATGAAGCTACTGGGGTGGGCTCAAAATGAAGAAAATGAAATTATAATTTGTCAGAATAAAAGTTGATATTAGTAGGCCTTATAAAAATTAAAATTTAAAAGACTATTAATAAAGAAAAATCTTCATTTTTGAAGCATTTAACCTTTAAAAAATTGAAATAAAACAGTTGTAAAAAAATATATAGCACTCTGGGAAGCTGAAGCAGGAGGATTGCTTGAGCTCAGGAGTTTGAGACCAGCCTGAGCAAGAGTGAGACGTGTCTTTACTAAAAATAGAAAAATTAGCAAGCCATTGTGGCTGGTGCCTGTAGTCTCTGTTACTCAGGAGGCAGGAGGATTCTTGAACCTAGGAGTTTGAGGTTGCAGTGAGCTATGATGACACCATAGCACTCTAGGCTGGGGAACAGAGCGAGACTTTGTCTAAAAAAAAAAAAAAATAGAAAGTCACTATGATCCCAACTCCTAGATTCCTAGATACAAATAAGGTGAAAGGTTTTATTTATCTGTGTATCCTTTAAGACAGTTTTACCTGTGTGTGTATGTGTATGCTTTCTCTAGTATTATTGCTGTTTTCAGTATTATAAACAAAATGGGGTAAGGCTATATATACAAAGTATTCTGTATTTTCCACTTTGTGTGTAATTTTAATTTCTGAGTGGGATTTCACCTTACTGATTTATTCTGATTTGATCCTTTATCGATGTATAAGTTGTTTCTAGAGAGACGAGGTGTAGCAAACAACACTGTGTGTGTGGGCTGATACCTCTCAGCGCCAGGAGCACCTTTTATGCTCAGGGTGGGAGGTGCCCATCATAGCTACGGGGATACTGCAAAATACTTTTCTGTTTTCAGCTCCTTTTTAGGTTCCATGCAGTGAGGGTAGCAGAGGAGATTGGGAGCTGGTGGTGAGAGAGGGGGTGGTGTGGGGTGGGTGCGAGTTTAGGTGGGGAATGAGGGGGATGGGGTAGGGAAGGGAGAGGAACAGCATAGGGGTGGGGGGAGGCCTCTTCCTGCTCTTGCTGTTGCTCCCTGCAGTAGCAGGCTGGTCAGGTCCTGATTCTTCTATCTTAGAAAATGGCCTAGCTCCCCCTAGTTCTTCCTAAGACCACTTGCCCTGCTGAGGCCCCGTGGCAGTAGCCAACACCCCTCTACCAGGTCTAGGGCTCTCTGCCCTGACTCCTCCAAGGTGTGTCCAGGTTCCTATCATTTTTCTTGGTTCCTTCATCACAGTCCTGGAAAGGAATTGGTTTTATAATTCATGGACTTCACTTCTGTTTTGTGCATGGAGTTCTAGACACTGCTGTGCTTGAGAAGATAGACCTCATTAAGGGCATCTGAGATTCTCACACTCTCAGATGAGACATGCTGGGCTCACCGTGGTCCAGGTGTCCTGGTGATGGGTCAGATAGTGCCAGGGCTTCCCTAGTTGATGGAGAGTCTGAGTTAGTTCATACTAGTAGAAAATAAAATAATTCAAAATACTTCATAATTAGGGAAAGAACAGATTTCACCTTTGGAAAATTATGATTCTGTCACTAAAAAAGGCATCTCTCAATTTTAAAGGCTTTGTATTCACATTAAATTAGAAACACAGAATATATATATACTCTATGTATGATTGCAGGCAGCTGTGTTAAATAAAAACACTCAGAAAAAAGGAAGGAAATATACTCCCATATGTTAAGTTGGTTGTCCATAGGTGATAAAACTAGGGGTTTGACTTTCTTTTAACTTTTATATTTTGCATATTTTCTGCATTACTTTTGTGTTTCTTCTACAGTGGCAAAGTACTTTCTGCCTCTTTGTTTAGGTCTAAGACCTTTTATTTTCTATGAGTTTAACAATTCAGTTTCTCTGTTGCAGGATGGCAAAACAGAAGAGAAAAATTCCTAAAGTGACAGAGAAAAAAACCAAAAAGTTGAAGAAGGCATCAACCGAAGAGCCATTGTTGACACCTGAGGTTTCTCCAGGCCATGAGGAAACACACCTGGAGGTAAGGCTGCCACAGGTGTCCATGTGACGCTCGCCTGCCCCTCCCCGGGGTCTGCTCTGTTAACCACCTAACCCAGAGGGAGAGAGGGAAGGCTCCGATTGCTGGTCTCCCTCTTGATGGAGCAGACGGTGGACACATTGCACATGAACACTCTCATTACTTCTCAAAGCAACTGTGGGCAAATAAGAATTTCAGTACATTTTAGGTTGGAAGACCATTACTGCCTTCCTTCAGCAACCAAATATATAGACTGCTGTTTTGGATCCTGTGTTTTATGGGAGAATTTAACAGTCTAGATTGGCCCAATGGAGGCACCCAGGGCGTGTGAGGGTCCTGGAGCTGGGCATTTGGTGGTGCTTTTGGGAAGGGGCAGGGTGGGGTGGACACCTTGGCAAATAGAAGGGAGAATGTCCATCATGTGGACACATGTAGTAACATGGCCTGGAAATCTGCTTTAGAAATCTATATCTAGAAATGTTTGTGTGTAGCGTAACACAAATATTGGGAGTTTGAAAATTACTTGTTGCCATCACTTTTAAAACTATATAGTAGATTATGAATAACATTGTGATTTGGATAACCACCATCCTGCACTTAAAAAAAATACACGAACAGTCTCTTTTTTGAAGTTATGTATTTTTATTTTTGAAAGTATTTTATTGCTTACCATATAATGCTTATTTGCCATAAAAGTTGTATATACATTTAAATTTAAAAATTAAAAAAAATTTGTTACCCACCCAGTTCTAAGCATTAACATTTTTCTTCTATATTGAAGAATCATCTTTATAATTTCTGTTATGCAGGTGACCAAAAAAGCACAATAGAGTACATATTTGACAAATTGTTCAACATAAAGTAAAATTTGATTATGTGTACATCACATAATGATAATGGCATTATCATGTGGCATTAGGTGTAAGTGTTGACTAGCCTTATTCACATAAATAATAAGTGGGAATGGAAGTTTTATGCAGCAGTGTTGTTTAGTTCCAAGAACTCTTAAGATCATCATGTGATTTTTGGCACATACTATCAAAATTTATTTGTAAAGATCTGTCATTAAATGGCATCTTGGTTAGGTCTTTCTTCAGTTTTTTTGGAAAAAAGAATTGTAAACTGCCTGACTTGTACAAGGATTTGTTGCTGGCTTATAATATTTGTTCACTTTTATAAGACACCAGAGTGTCAAGGTTTTTATGCCCTGGGGTGGTATGCCATAGTAAGACTCAGGGTGGCTGGTGTCTTGATGAAATAAGGAAGGGGCTGTTATATAGAGAGACCTGGGGGAAGAGCCACTCTGGTCTTTTACTCAGGATGATTTTCAACATCATTGTGTGTGCAGTCAGAGTTCCAGGCGTGGAGGTCCTGAGACAGCCATGCTGCAGGTGCCTTGTAGAGCCTCCTGTCCCTCAGGGCACGTGCCCAGGCTGATGATTGCTGGTGTGGATGGCTTGGATTCCAGCCAACAAGGCAGCTCTGAGCTTTGGGGGACCAAGTGAGAGAATGCACATCTGGCTGGTAGCAGTGCAGGAGCTGGGGTATAGGGGTCAGGCAAAGGGTATGAGTTGGGGGGGAGACAGCCAGATAGGAGCCCAGTTTGTCCTGGGTTCTCTTTTGCTGAAGGCTGAGGTCTGGCAGCTGCTTGAGCTTGGAGCACTTTGCCTCCTCTGCCTAGGAGGAGACAGTCCATGTTTCACCAGGGTCTTACTCTGAATTCCAGCTCTTGCTTAGTAGCCTGTGGACTTCCTGTCCCCCTCAGGCTAGCTACCTGGTACTCTTCCTTCATCCACTGCACTCCAGTTGTCTGAGTGCTTTTTGGTTTCTAGGTTCCCCGTGGAAACTGCTTTCCTGAGAGCTCTTTGAGCTTTTGCTGAGTGGTTAAGCCCACCCCGACTTGCAGAGCTCAGTCACACTTGGCTTTCAGGCTATTTCCTTGACATATCCCTGCATTTTCTAGGCTACTCCGGTTTTTTTTTAAAATCAGCTCCACCTTCTCATGTTGGACATTTTTAGTTTTGTTGTAAAAGTAGCTGGGACTACAGCCACTGGCTATAACACCTGTCTACTTTTTATTTTTTAGAGACAAGGTCTTGCTCTTGCTGAGGCTGGTCTTGGACTCCAGAGCTCAAGCAATCCACCTGCCTCAGTCTCCCATAGTGCTAGGATTACAGGCATGAGCCACTGCATAGATTTTCTTTCTTTTTTTTTTTTGCAGTTTTTGGCTAGGGCTGGGTTTGAACCTGCCACTTCCGGTATGTGGGGCCAGCACCCTACTCTGTTGAGCCACAGGTACCGCCCCTAGATTTTCTTAATGAATCATTTTGCCTGACATCTTGTGGTAGGCTGCTGGTCCCTGGTAGGACCCCAAAACAGTGTTGGGTTATGGTAAATAAATGTGGGCAGAGCCTCCTGCCTAAGCTAGATAGTGCTATAGGTGTGTGTATCTTTTTTGTTTATGTTCAAGTAATTTTTATTTTATTTATTATTATTTTTTTTTAGAGATGGAGTCTCACTTTGTCGCCCTTGGTAGAGTGCTGTGGCATCACAGCTCACAGTAACCTCCAGCTTAGGCTTAGCTGATTCTCTTGCCTCAGCCTCCCAAGTAGCTGGGACTACAGGTACCCGCCACAATGCCCGGCTATTTTTTTGTTACAGTTTAGCTGGGTCCGGGTTTGAACCTGCCACCCTTGATATATGGGGCTGGCACCCTACTCACTGAGCCACAGGCGCTGCCTCTGTTCAAGTAATTTTTAAAAATACATGGTTTTTCATTATTAAAATACATGTTGCTTAAAAGGAATTTGGGGGGGACGGAGGAGAAAGCATTTTAGGTGTTTCCCTCTAGTCCGTCTTCTGATGCCTAGATTTTTGTTTGCTTTGTAACATATAGTTACTGGTGAATTCACATGCACTGTTGAGTTTCCAGCCAGGGTGTGTTGAAGCTTACTTGCAGGCTCCCAGCTGAGCAGGAAGTTGCTGTGGGAAGAGGACTGGGGTCAGCCCAGGAGAGGGTTTAAGCAGCCCTGCTGGCCAGCAGAGGTCGGTAGCCACATTCCCTCTGAAAGGAGCTGGCTTTTGTTCGATCTTCTGAAAAGTGCACATGACCCTGGGGATAGTTTCTAGGCTCCTGGGAGGATTTCAGACTGATCTTTGTGACTCAGTATTGAGACTCAGGGGCTTGTGTCTCACCGCCCCGCCTTTCATTTCTGGGAGCCAGTGTCCTGTTGGAAAGAAGGCTCTTCTTCCTGGTCTCTGCTAATAAAAGTATTTGTTTGCTCACTATCTGGTTCTCATGGGAAATTATTAAAAAGAGGTGTCCGGCATTTTTTTTAAAGGAAAAGTATTGAAAGTGGAACCTCAGTATTCAAGAAGGGTAGGTCCACAAGGCCTAGAGAGCAGTGTTGTCCCTCACCCAGAGGAGCTGTGGAAAAGTACTGCACTGCCTGCCTTCCCCGTCCTGTATAGGCTCCTGGGTGGACCTCTGGGATCCACAGTGGAGAATGGAGAAGCCTCTTTCCTTACTTGGGCCACTGTGTTGTCTTCCCAGAAATGTCCATCTGGGGAGCCTTCAGGTCACGGCCGTTTCTGGGCCCGGGCCCTGTACAGCCGCTTCCCACAGCACAAGCCCTCTATGCTCTGCCAGGGTTGTGGAAGCGTCCCCAAGTGATGGAAACTTCATCGCCCTTGGGGAGTGCTTTCCATAGAGCTCAAGTTCCTGCTCAGGCCTGTGGGCTTGGTGCAGGAAGCTGGGGGGGGGGGGGGGGGGGGGGGGGGGTGTTGGGTTGGTTGGGGCGGGGGTGGCTGTGGGGG
>CAUYPK010049192.1:0-38004 GCA_963574355.1 Loris lydekkerianus | reverse complement strand
ATTCAAGCCTCTCTTGTTCTCCTCTCTCTCTCTGCCGGCCCTGGGTTGTCCAGTTCACCCAGAAGCACTCCTCACCCCAACCAGGGCGATGACCGCCACTAGGCTTCAAATGAGGACCCCTAGGCTCCAAGATGGACAATCTTGTTCCTGGACCCCAGAGTAGTCCAGTGCTCTGCTAGGCTCTGCACCACTCCAGGTCCTCAGTCCCCCAAACCCTAGGCTGCTCTCTGCTCAGAGGCCCTCCAGGGAGCAGAAAGCATTTCCAAGGCCTCTAGTGGCAGAGGGTCATCGATGGAGAACCAAGGCCAACACATACATCCACCAGCCTGGGGGACCCTTGGGGTCACCAAGGGCAAGCACCCCAATTTGCAGAGAAGGAAGCTGAGGGCTTCTCTCCTGTAGCGCCCTCTGTGCTAAGGAGGGGAGCTCGTCCTAGTTCCAGATGCCCAGAGTGCTGGATGCAAGGCCCCCCAACCCTGTCCTCTTAAGGGTGCCCTGGGGACAGCCCCAAGGAGATCCTGGGGCCTTGGGGCTCCCCTGCCCATCAGCCTGGCATGTCCCCCCTTCCCAGCTGTGGGCCCTGGGCACGTTGCTAGGAGACTGGATGCCCCCACGCCGTGGAGGTGTCTCTACCCTCTCTTCTTTCCCCCTTGTCACCTCCCTACTCTCCCGTTCTCTTATCTCCAGGAAGTGTGTGGTGTGTAAGCACCTGTACGTGCGTGGGGGATGCCCAAAGAGCCCCCGATGAGAGCCCCCTGGTGGGCTGGGCTCCCCAGGATTAAGCCCTGGCCTGGAAGCCTGGAACCCTCCTTTCTCCTCTGGACTCTGCCCACCTCGTGTGGCCAGTGGCAGTCGTTGCTTCTCTCCTGGCCTCAGTTTCCCAATTGTAGCAGGACGGGTCGGACACGGAACTGCGTAAGCGCACGTTCAGCGCGGGCCAGGCGCCAGGCGCCCTCGCCGCTGGGTGGGGTGTGGGCGGGGGCGTACGGTCTTCCCTCCACCCGCACTGGCCGGCAGGGCTCCGGGGCCGAGGGGGGGCACTCACCTGGCAATCTACCATCATCCTCAGCCTCTGCAGCTCATCGCCGGCCCCAGGGCGGGGCCCGGGGCTCGCAGAGGCCGCTCGCCTCGGCCCGCGCGCGGCGCAGGGGGGCGCCCGGCAGCGGGGCTCATGGCGCGACCTCCTGTCCCCGCCGGGCCCGGGGCTCTGCGGCCCGCGCCGCCGCCGCCGCCCGCGCCGCTCCCATTGTCTGCGCCGCGCAGCCGGCCGCTGCGGCCCAGCCGCTCAGTTCCGCCCCGGCTCCTGCGGCTTGGGCCGGGGGGCGGGGACAGCGGCGGCCCCGCCCCAGCCCGCCCGCAGGTGTGAGGGGCGGGCTGGCCGCGCGAGATCCAGGGCGCGCTGGGTCTTTCTGCTGCTGCCGCAGGCGGGCGGACCTCGCGGGCCTGCAGTTCACCGCCCGGAGCACACACGGGGCCTGCGCTGCCCGCGGGCAGCGCGTGCATGTGACCCCCCCACCGCGCTCACGCGCCAAGTGTTCAGCGCGGCCGATCTCACGTGTCCCTCCCCTTCTGCTCTGTGCTCCCCATCCGCCTAGGGCCTAGGGCCACCCTCACTCTAGCGAGGCCCGGACTGCCGGGCGTCGTGGGTGTGAAGAGACGTGGGCGTCACCGCATATGTACTGTCACCCTATCGCCTAGGTATCCCGATGGCATCTGCAGGACTTGGGTGGATGGCTGGGCTCAGGGGACGGGAGGCAACAGAGGACAGTCCTGGGTAGGGAGGTCAGATCGCTCCTCCCCCTCCTTCTTCACCCGCCTTGTCCTTCTGGCAGCGCTAGGACCTCGAGGTCCAGTTTGTCCCAGGCTGCAGCCTCGCCTGGTACAGGAGGACTGGAGGAAGCCTGGGGGCCCCACAACAGGGGCTAACCCGGTGTTGGGTGGTCACTGTTACTAGGGAGACCCCAGTGCTCAGAGATTTTGCCACATTTTATGCCTGAGGTGAGGCACCACCCTACTGGCCAGGACTGCCAAGTGACCAGGCCCCGCGGAGGGTGGCGCCTCAGCATCGTGGCTCCTCCCAACCCACGTCATCAGCAGCCTTGTCCTGTATTGGGACCTCTCTAACCCCGGGGAACTCCTGAGTCCAGCACTTTAGGTGCCATCATCTCCCTGCTCGGACAGTCCTGCAGACACCCTAACTCCTTGTCTGACATCCAGAACCCACCGTGATCTGTCCCCGACGTCTTCCTTGTTGTGTACCCTACACCCCAACTCCAGCCTCCTGGAGCCCCTCACCCAGGTACCCCGCCAGGCCCTGGAGTAGTGCTGCTCCCCACACTCCACCATGGATTCACCTGCTCGCTGGGCTCAGAGGGCCTGTCTTTGGGGCTCCTGTGCAAAGCAGTTTCTTGGGTTAATAGCTTTTGCCACCTGGGTTGAAATCCATAGCTGGGCCACGTCACAGGCGAGCTCATGTGATGACATGTCAGAGGCTGAGTGCCCTCAGTTGAAAATGGGTCAGCAACCACAACCTCACAAGGGTGTACTGGGGAGGAAAGTTGAGAGGTGGGAGAGGCCTCAGAGGCAGAGGCCTCTCTGCTCTACATGGAAGCTCCTTGAAGGCAGCACCCTCCTTCTTCAGGGGCAGGTGCTTCCTACTAAGGACACAGGCCATGGGCCATTCTTGCCCCTCTGCCTAGGAGCGCCCAGAACCTCTTCCTGACTATAATCTACCTCTTCAAACTGGTCACTATTGGGATCTTTCCCTGCTCACTGGCCAAATTACAGGTAAGATGACTCAGGGCCAACTCCAGCTTTGCTAGGGGTGACGAGGTGGGTGTGTGCCTATTCAGTGTTATCACAGAGTACACCCCAACCTACGCTGTGTCCCTTCCTTCTGCAGAAAAGGTGCTGTTGCCTCCAGGGGAGTGGGCATCAGGCCACCCAGCTTTGAGCCCACATCCCACCTCACCTATGCGTGGCCAGCAGACAGAACTACCATGGGTCTCTAAAGTCCCTCTGGTCCAGGCTGGATAGGACGCCCGTGTAGACCCTCTAATCCTGGCACCTACAAGAGGCTTCACAGGGCTGAGGTGACCCTGGATACAAGGTGGCCAATGGTCACACCCATTATGCCCACGCAGCCCTCCAGCCTACGGCTCTGCTTCCCTCTGCTCAGGTGGCAGCTCCCACTTGGCTCAGACTCCCTGGAGATGTGGAATGAAATCTTATCTGCTGCAGCAGCTCTAGCCCAGCTTTTCCAGAGGAACTGTGCACTCCCACACTGCCCCCAGTGGATTATGTTTGAATCCAGTCTGTCTATGTCCCCAGCACCTGGCAGAAGACACTCAGATGTGAAGGTAAAAAAAGTTCCTGACTTGTGGTTAGGGCCTGACACGAGGTCACCTTTATTAAAAAGCGCCCCAAACCCTTTTGCAAGGAAGGTGACTAGTCCCCAGGGAATGTGGCCTACTTTGGGGTACAGGGAACAGGAGGGAGCTGAGGCCTGGCCCATTTCAAAGGCTTGGTCAGGGATCCTGAGTGAGGAACACAGTACCTGGGACACCTGAAGCCAGAGAAAAGGGTGCTCCCCATCTCGGGTGCCTACACACAAGGGTGTTGGAAGTGCAACCTTCAGGGTGCCATGCAAAAGGAGCCCAGCAGTGGGATTTCAGGCACTTTGAATTGGGCGGAGACTACAGAGCTCACCTGCTGAAGGGCTGCCTGGGCCTGCCCGTGTAACCTCTAGTCTCCCCTCCTGTTTTGTACCTCATTATTGTTTGATCTTTGTGTTCTCTTGTGAGAACAGTCTTTTACTGTATACAAGGGCCTTTCCATTTCCATTTTGTCAGATCCACCTGACAGGCTGAGAGGCGGCAGGAGATAGATGGCCAGTCTCAGTGAAAGGTGTGGCGAATTGAAGCTTTGCTGCAGTGGCCAGAGGGCTATGGGTCCCCGTCCCCAGTGGCCTGGCTCTGATGTTAGCTCCTCAGCCAGCTGATGGAGTCCTTATCCAGTGTAGAAAAGCGGATGAGCTTCAAGTTGGGTGGCTGGGGCTTCCTGCCATCCCAGAGGTACTCAGGGGATAGCACCTTGGACGGCTTGTGTGAGATGAAACGGCGGTTCAGGTGGCTCTCCTCCTGCCAGGCTGCCATGATACCGTTGGCCTTATCTGCCAGGATGGCCATGTGGCAGCCACTGGTAAACTCATATACGCTGGCCACCTGTCCCCCAAAGACACCCCCACCATAATAGAAGTCCCCTTCACTGTCTGCCACAAAGGCAGTAGAAATATGCCTGCGCTCATAGGGGAACTGCTGGCGGGGTACAGCATAGTAGCCTGGGTGAATGGCAGCCACCAGGTCCCCCAAGGTCTCAGGGCCCCATGGGTTCTGGAACACCATGTCCACGTTGAGGCAGAAGAGGTAGTCCACCTCCCTGTGCGCCCTCTGGGTGATGTGTTTGCTGATGGTCTCCATGCGGCGCATAGAGATCTCCTCCCAGTGGGAGTGCCCCAGGATGGGGATGACGCTGAGGAACCGGCTGGGGCCCAGCGTCACCCTAGGGATGGCTGCAGGGTTGTGGGTGAAGACATAATAGTGCACCTGGTACCCACGCATGAAGAACTCCTCGGCCGACTCCAGGAAGTGCTGGACGAATCGAGTGTACCTGGTGATGAGAACCTTGTCCTGGAAGAGCTACTGCCTGGGTCCCCACTATGTGCTGACACCATGCAGGGCATATGGTCTGGGGTCCACTTCCCAACTCCCCACCTTAAGAAGTCACTCTCGTCCGACCCATTAGATGCTCATCTGTCAAATTCCCCAAATCCTGATACTGACCTCTTACGACCATTGTGAGAATGCTGCTTAATGGTGATTCTATGTTCATAAACCAAGCTAATGTCTAGTGAGCACTTACTGAGTACAAGGCAGCATTCTGGGGAATTCCTATTGTCTTTGTTGTTTATAGGCTGCCTGTGATTTACCCATTTTGCAGGCAGGAACACGAAGGATCAGAGAGAAGAGAGTAGCCAGGAAGCAGGTGAGTGGCTAAATCAAGGGAAGGCCGGCTGTGCTGGATGCTGAAGGCATGGGGGTGGGAAGTGGACAGTGTGGGCCTGCTCCAGGTAACCAACGACTGGACAAAGGTGTCACCTGACCCCAGGTGGGCCATTCATCACTTGGGAAGTGCTTTAGGCTTAGGGGCCCTATCATGGCCTCTTTCTCAGGAGCCCCAAGAAGCGATCCAGAGGGAAGCTCCCAGGTGACAGCTCCTAAAGGAAAGGCTATGCGGGTTCAGGAAAGAGAGAGGAGGCAGAGAAGGGGACGGGAGAAGCAGGGAGGGGACATGGGGATCTCCTGATAAAAGCTATGGTTTCCTTACCTGGGCTTCATCCATCTTCTTTTCCATGCCAGGGCCAGCCCGCTTCCCCCTGGAAGACCCCCTCTCACAAGCACACTCTACTCCCTTCTAGCTCAGTACGTGGTGCAGACCCTCCCAGTCAGGGTCCCTTGGGCAGGCCCTGTCTCTCCCCTAGATTCTAAGCTCCCATGGCCCAGGAAGACAGCCCTTTTCCCCCAACCTAGCCCCCTACTCACTTCCCCACGGCAAACACTGTGATCCCAATGGTCAAGTTCAATGGCTGGTAGATGTGCTGCAGAAGCTCCAGGTTGAAAGTTCCCTCGGAGATGATGGGCGCCAACCAGGGCGTTAGTGTCAGCAGCTGGGTGGGACTGGCAGCAGGTAGGGCGTGGGCACTCAGACTTTCCTTTGTGGAAGCCTACGTCTCATCCTGGCCCTGCCTTCCATACTATGTGAGCTGGGGCAACTTCATCCCTGTCTCTGGACCTCAGTTTCCTCACATGCAGAGTGGGGATAATGATAGCTGCTGGGAGGCCAAGGAGTTGGTGCTACCAGGTGTCTACAGAAGCCTGGTGCTGTTCTGTGTGCTAAGTGTTTAATAAACAAGGGTATTATCCTCACGGACAGGTAAGCACCTGCTGCGTGCAAACTCAAAGCACGTGTTACAAACCTCATCTCATCCTGTCCTCCAACCTCCTACAGGTAGGTGCTATCATCAACCACCTGTGCAGAGAAAGCTCAGAGCAGTAGAGAGTACCCCACTCAAGGTCACGCAACCCAGGTCCCTGACTCCCAGTCTGTGTCTTTCCACATTCCCAGGCTCCCTGGGCCCCAAGGCCATGCTGACATTGGTACCTCCATCACCCCAACTCAGAAATCGGAGCTTTCTTGGCCCTCTCCCTCGCCCCTCTCCAGATCTCCATGATAACTACCTGGGCTCCAGCAGCTTGGGCTGAGGGTACCGAGATCTGTAATCCAGAGAAGCGAGTGGTGAGGGGAGGCAGCCCCCACCCTGAAGGCCACAAATGGGGACATGTGTGTCCTTACTGTGCCGTGGGTTGGAATGGCTTCTCTTCCTTGTACTGCAGCTTCATGTTGCTGGTGGTAGAGGCAAGAAAGAGCTGTCAGTGCAGGGCTGAGAGCAGAGGTGCAGGGCACAGGAAGGAGGAAATGGATGCCCCCATGTTCCCAGCAGACACCCCTCACCTCACCCACACACAGCTCCACCCCCTCTAGGAGTGGTCTGTCCAGATCACTGAGTGCACAGGGGGCTGGGATTCAAACTGAGTGCTGTTTGGTCCCAAAACTGGCGCTTTTCCTTTCTTTCCCTTCTTTTTTTTGAGACAGAGACTCACTCTGTCAGCTGGGTTAGAGTGCCGTAACATCATAGCTCATAAGCAACCTCAAACTCCAGGATTCGAAGGATCTTCCTGCCTTAGCTTCCCAAGTAGCTGGGACTATAGGTGCCTCATGTTAACACCCAGCTAGCTTTTCTATTTTTACTAGAGACAAGGTGTTGCTCTTGCTCACTAGTCTCGAACTCCTGAGCTCAGGCAATCCACCTGCCTTGGCCTCCCAGAGTGCTAGGATCACAGGCTTGAGCCTCGGTGTCCAGCCCAAATCAAGTGCTTTTCCAGAACAGGTTACTCTGTAGGATATTGGTGTTAGATAGAAGGTTTGAGAGGCTGCAAAGACCTGGTGACCTAGGGACCTCGGGGAGTCAGTTAACCTGAGTGAGCCCACTGTGAGGGTTACTTATGTGTCATCTTGGCTAGGCCATGGTACTCACTCTAGCTGCTGTGCAACTATTTTGTGGGTGTGATTAACATCTCTACAGGCTGATTTAATGTAAAGGCCCAGCCGGCCTCAGGATCACGTATGCAGATCTCTCATGGAATATCTGTAGGTCTCTATCTCTCTACTGCCCCCCTTTCTCTTACTGGTTCTATTTCTCCAGGGAAGCTCAGATTGATACATTCAACTTTTCCTCATCTGTAAAATGACCACCCTGAATCCAGAATCACCATGAGAATTGGAGGAGGGAGGCAAGGGGCTACAAGCCCGTGCCCAGTGTGAAGCAAGCACACAGCAGGTGTCCCAGCTAGGAGCTGGGCAGCAGCCTGCGTGCTCAGCGTCTGCTCCTTTCAACAAAGGTCAGGCCAAGCATGGTGGCTCACACCTATAAACCCTGGGGGAGGCTGAGATGGGCAGATCCCTTGAGCTTAGGAGTTTGATACCAGCCCAAGCAAAAGCAAAAGCCTGTCTCTATTAAAAACAGAAAAACCAGCCAGGTATTATGGTGGGTGTCTACAGTCCCAGCCACTAGGGAGGTTGAGGCAGGAGGATTGCTGGAGCTTAAGAGTTTAAAGTTGCTGTGAGCTATGATGTTACGGCACTCTAGCCAGGGTGACAGAGTTAGTCTCTATCTCAAAAAGAAAAACAAAGGTCAGACTGGGTGGAGAAATAAGAAGGGGTTCCTTGAAGAATGATGTGGCAGGACTGTGGGGTCAGACTCCTGGACTCATCACCAATGGATAACACCTGGGACCAGACATTTGACCCCCATGGGCTTTATTTCCCTCATCCATAAAACTATGGACAATAAAACCATCTTCTAGAGTTCAAAGTGTTTCTACAGGAGGTGGGAGTGAGGCCCAGGAAAGGGCCCAGCCAGCATCAGAGGCAGCTTCAGAAGAGGCCTGAGGTTGACTGTCCCAAGGCGGGAACTCTCAAGGATCCCCTCACCTCATGACATGGTTGTGTGCCAGTTACTTTTGTGCTTCAACATGTCATCTATGATGGTATGGCTGAAACTTCCTCAAGTTTTCCCACCTTTAGTCTATGCTCTTTTTTGCATAAAACGTTAAGTTTTACCATTTTACCTATTTTTCAGTATACAGTTCCATTGCAGTAAGTACATCTACATTGTCGTATAATCAGCTCTACTCTCTGTGTCCAGAACATTTCACCATCCCAAATGGAAACCTGGTCCCCCTTAAACAGCAGCTCGCCCAAGGCCCTCTCACAGCCCCTGGGAACCCCTCTTCCACCTGCCTAGGTGAATTCGACCCTTGTAGCTACCTTACATAAGTGAAATCATGCAGTTTGTATCCTTTTGTGAGTAGTCTCTATTCTTGAATCAATAAAATTTTAAAGTCAATCCATTGAATTGGCCCTCTGCCCTTGTTCCTTACAAGCAAGTGTATTTCAGGTCCCTGCTTAGACGGTGGTGGGAGTCCAGGCAGGTGGTCAGAGGTAGGAAGAGGATTCAGCCCTAGGAAGCCAACTCAGCATTCTGCTTCCCTGGCAATGAATACTTCTCTCCAAAGCCCGAACTCGCTCCAGCTGCACTAAAGAGCTAGACCCAAGACTACAAAAGCCACAGGAAAGCCATAGCCAAAAAGAACAAAAAACAGACTTTCATGAATTTTGAAGATAAAACTAAAAGTGAAAGTAAAGTCGAAGAAATCCAAAGGAAAAGAGGGGAAGATTGCACCATCTGAAACAAAGATTTTCAACTTCAATCAGTAAAAATACAATTCAATAGAATCAAAAGACAGAAAAACTGGGTGGCTCCTGTGGCTCAAAGGAGTGGGGTGCCAGCCCCATATACCAGAGGTGGTGGGTTCAAACCTGGCTCTGGCCAAAAACTGCAAAAAAAAAAAGAAAAAAGAAAAGACAGAAAAACTGGGTATAAAAACATAGCAGATATGCTGGGCCAAGGGTTATGCCAGAGAACACAGGAACAGACCAGAGAGGGAAGTGTCAGAGTAAGTTATTTATTTATTTTTTTTGAGACAGAGCCTCAAGCTGTTGCCAGGGATAGAGTGCCGTGGCATCACAGCTCATAGCAGCCTCCAACTCCTGGGCTCAAGCCATTCTTCTGTTTCAGCCTCCCAAGTAGCTGGGACTACAGGCGCCCACCACAATGCCTGGCTATTTTTTTTGGTTGCAGCCGTCATTGTTTGGTGGCCTGGGCTGGATTCGAACCTGCCAGCTCAGGTGTATGTGGCTGGCACCTTAGCCGCTTGAGCCACAGGTGTGGAGCCCAGAGTAAGCTTTTCACAGCAGAGGGAACTCAATTAGTGGGAAGACACAGGAACAAGGGTCCTCCTAGTAATCACGCCTGTGGCTCAAAGGGGAAGGGCATCGGTCCCATATGCTGGAGGTGGCGGGTTCAAACCCAGCCCCGGCCAAAAACCACACACACAAAAAATAATAAAAAATAAATAAAATAAAATCTTAAAAAAAAAAAAATTATCATTCAACCAGAGACAGCATTTCCAGTCTCTCAAATCAGCAAGGTGGGTTCACTTTTGTTTTTCATGACAGCTAGTATTCCCAGCCCTGGCCCAGGTACAAGCTGGGGTAGTCATGCTGGGCATCACACAGGCACAGGTACATGTGCGAGGGACAGCGTTTGATGTGCTGTGGCCCTTCTGGAAACATCCCGATGAGGTGGATCACAACCTGTCTATGCCCGCTGGACCAGGAAAGGGACAAATCTGAATGAAATGATGATGATTATTTTTTTTTGAGGCAAAGTCTTACTTTGTTACCCTCAGTACAGTGCCATGGTGTCATAGCTTACAGCAACCTCAAACTCCTGGGCTTAATTGATTCTCTTGCCTCAGCCTCTGTAGTAGCTGGGACTATAGGCACCTGTCACAAACTCAGCTATTTTTAGAGACGAGGTCTCACTCTGGCTCAGGCTGGTCTCGAACCTGTAAGCTCAGGCAATCCACCTGCCTGGGCCTCCCACAGTGCTGGGATTACAGGCATGAGCCACCACGCCTGGCCTGAAATGATCTTTAAAATGGAAAAACCATCATGCCCCTGGGAAACCGAGAATAACCTAAGTGCCCAGCAGTTGTTGGCAAGAAAAGGAGGGGGGGCTTTCCTACTGAGTCTTGGAGTGAAATAAGATGCTGGAGACTATGGAGAGAAAGGGACACACTGAGAAGTAAAGTCCTTTCTGGGAAAACAGGATAAAAATTGCTAAAACACTTCATTACACCGTTTTCAACAGCAAGTGATCTATGTGCTTTTACAACCATGTAAATGCAGAATCCACTCAATTAGAAATAACAGCAAACAAGCAATTCAACAACCAGCTTTGGAATCAGAGTATAACCCAAACAGTTGGGACCTGAGAGAATTTTCTATTTATTTGGTCTTTTCCATTTTCTGGTTTCCTACTTTACTATATTCTGTGTTTATAATAATAAAACACGCTTGTTAATCAGCAGTCTATGATCTAGATACCTAACTCTCCTTTAGCTGTCAAAAAACAAATAAAAGACCAAGGAGCAGATGCCCCTTTGAGACTGTTCCAAACCATTTTTTCACTCTTTTTTTTTTTTCTTTGAGACAGAGTCTC
This sequence comes from Loris lydekkerianus, assembly GCA_963574355.1. Classification (NCBI taxonomy): domain Eukaryota; kingdom Metazoa; phylum Chordata; class Mammalia; order Primates; family Lorisidae; genus Loris; species Loris lydekkerianus. Next base: position 27,260 of record CAUYPK010049192.1, on the reverse strand, counting down.
ACTATGTCACCCTCAGTACAGTGCTGTGCTGTCACAACTCACAGCAACCTCAAACTCTTGGGCTTAAGCAATTCTCCCGCTTCAGCCTCCCAAGTAGCTGGGACCATAGGCATCTGCCACAACGTACGGCTATTTTTTGTTGCGGTTGTCATCGTTGTTTAGCTGGCCCAGGCCCAGTTTGAACCCGCCAGCCTCAGTGTATGTGGCTGGCACCGAAATCAGTGTTATGGGCGCCAAACCCATTTTTTCACTCTTAACTGTCAAAAAGTCAAATTCGTTATATGAAGTCTTTGGTCACATGTTAAGTTGTTCTCTGAATCCATATAGAACACAGAATTGAGCAAAAAGGTCAAATCCTAAAAATCACTGTCTCCTGAATGCCTACAATGCACCCAGGGCAACACCAGGCCATTTCTAGACATCAGCATGCTCCATGCTCCCTGTGGCCTGCGAGAGGCTTCTCTACCATCCCATTTTACAGATGCAGCAAGAGAGACTCAGAGCTGTGCAACTTGTCTAAGGTCAAACCACGCAGGGGCTGCAGGCATGCTCAAAGACTGAAACAGGAATTTCACTCCACATTTCTGGCAGTCCTTAAATTACCTAACCCCTATGGCATTTATCAGAATCATGAGCTTATCACTAAGGACCCACAGACTGTGCCCTTAAAAACCCCTGTCTCCACAGCAGTGAGCAGCCCCAGTCCCCCAATTCTCTCTCTCTTTTTTTGAGACAGAGTCTCAAGCTGTCACCCTGGGTAGAGTGCCATGGCATCACTGCTTACAGCATCCTCAGACTCTTGGGCTTAAGCAAGCCTCTTGCCTCAGCCTCCCAAGTAGCTGGGACCACAGGCACCTGGCTTTTTTTTTTTTTTTTTTTGCAGTTTTTGGCCAGGGCTGGTTTTTTTTTTTTTTTTTTTTTTTTTGTAGAGAAAGAGTCTCACTTTACCACCCTCGGTGGAGTGCCGTGACGTCACAGGACTCACAGCAACCTCCAGCTCTTGGGCTTCTGCGATTTTCCTGTCTCAGCCTCCCAAGCAACTGGGACTACAGGCTCCCGCTACAATGCCCGGCTATTTTTTGGTTGCAGTTCAGCCGGGGCTGGGTTTGAACCTGCCACCCTCGGTATATGGGGCCGGCGCCCTACTCACTGAGCCACAGGCGCCACCCCAGGGCTGGGTTTTGAACCTGCCACCTCTGGGTTATGGGGCCAGCACCCTACTCCTTTGAGCCATAGGCACCGCCCCTATTTTTGATTATAGTTGTCATTGTTGTCTGGCAGGCCCAGGCTGGATTTGAACCCGCCAGCTCTGGTGTATGTGGCTGGTGCCTTAGCCATTTGAGCTATAGGCACCAAGCCAGTCCCCCAATTCTCCTAGCCCCAGCTGTACTTACAAGATCTCTGGGCAGGGGAGGTAGTAGGGGATATAAGAGACTGGCATCCAGTTTGCGACAGAAACCCTGGGAAGGAAAAACATGTGTTGACTCCACTCCAAAAGCTAAAAATTCACTTAGTGCACATCTTTGGGAGTGATGGTTACCACATCTTGGTAACCCAATGATGGCTACTGGGGGGGTGGCGTCCTTTGTCATTCTGTGGGTCTGGCTGATCTTGGAGTCTCCTGGAATATCCTGTATCACAGGGCCTGGCATGCAGTCATTCACTCACCTATGCAATCATTCATTTCTGGAGTATGTATATTCTTGATGCCAGCCCCCCCAGACACATCCCCACAAACTGTAGGGTAAAGGGCAACCCCAGGAGCTTCACAGAAGGACACAGGAGGTGAATTTGGGAGCATGAACATGAGTTCCTCATCAACACCAAATGAACAACGGTGCAGGCAGAGGAAAGCGCAGGCCAAAAGCCAGGAGGCCAGTACAAGGCAGAATTTAGAAGCTGAAACTAGTGTGGCATGGCTGGGGCTGGGGAACAGGTGAGCTAGGAGAGGTTGGTGGGACCTGGAAATCCCATGAAGGGATCAAGGTTTGGGGGTTGACAGGTGAAGACAGGAAGAAATCTAGAGTGGGGAGGGAGGGAGAGCTCCACAGGGCAGACTTACCACAGAACGTAGAGGCTTGTGCCTGTCAGCAGGCAGGACCCCAGGCTCAAGGCCAGTTTCCGGCAGTGCATTGCTGAGAACTGCACCTGAGCCTGGACACTGTAAACCTGGGTGAATCGAATCAGGTTCTCTCTTAGCAGGGTTGTCAGGCTCTGAGCCTGAGTCTCCAGGTTCTGGGGAACACCTGCAAAGGAATGCTGCTTATCCTGGGACAGTGGCCCTACTCCAGCACCCTGGGCTCCCCTAGGTTGCCCACCAGGGTAAAATGTAGATCCCAGGTCTCTCCCAGGCCGGCTGTACCTTAGGCCCAGTTCTGGCAGCTCTGGGAGGCAGACGGGTGGCAGTGCCTCAGTGCTGTGCTGGAGCTTCCGGTTATCCTTCGGGAGAGGTGCTGGGGCCTATTTCAACTTGCTCAGGCCAGCCAGCCCTGGGGCTGGGACAGCCACAGGGTGGTGAGACGCTTTTAGTGGAGTTTGCAGGGCCACAGCACTTACACCATTTAGGCCTGAGGCACAGCCGAGACACACCCAGTCCTGCTAGGGCTGGCGCAGGGAGGGGCGAAGTGGGGCTGTACACTCCTCTGGGAGGCGGGCCTGTGTTCCGCCCGGGATGGCGGGAACGTGCTTCAATATTTTGGCTCGGTGGCCTTGGGCAATCATACCCCGCTTCCCCCCAGCTTCTGTGTTCTTTCCCCTCGGCTAGAGGGGGCTGGAGCCGGGTGGGAGCACAGAACGCGACGACGTGCGCACGTGGCTGCAGAGCCCTTGGCACAGCCCGGGCTCCGGGGACCGCGGGACGCCGGCAGACCTGCCGTGGTGGGCCCGAGTTCAGAGAACGGCCTCGGGACCAAGGTCCTGGGCCCCTGCCCACTCAGGTGTCTCCAGCAAGCCCGCTCCCTGTCCCTCCCTTTCGAACCAGTTCCCCCACCTGGGCTTCGGCGCACAGCGTCCTCCAAGCCTCGCCAGCCCCAGCCTCCGCGGAGCTCGGGCCTCTGGGGCCACTCCGCCGACGCAGCGTCCAGGCCCGAGCCCCGGGCACCCCAGCCTGGAGTCCGAACTCAGGAACCCGGACGCGCGCCGCCTGCGCTCGCAGCGATTCTGCCGCGCGGGGCGGGCAGAGGGAGAGGCCAGGGAGTTCGGGTTCACTCACTGCCGCCGGCCTGACGGAAGGGTGGACGGAGGGACGCACCTCGGTCAAGAACCAGGGACCCGGCTCTCCTGGGTCACCGTGATGCCCGGGTGCCTAGCGGTGCACGGGGTGGAGCCTGTAGCGGAGCATGCCCAGAACCGGCTTGGGGGGGCCCAGCAACTCCGTAAAAGCTGTACTAGAGCCACTCGCCCCGCCCACCGGCCGCCACGGCCCCGCCCGCCCGCGGCCCCGCCCCGGGTCCCGGCGAGTGACCCTGGGCTGGGCATCTCCAACCGCGGGACCACATCCTGGGATGCAGGCGACCCAGATCGGAGCCCAGAAGAGCGGGCCGGAGGGCTCAGGGCGGGTTTGCTGTGTTTAGAAGAGCTTCGAAGCAGCCAGGAAGAGGAAGAATAAGCTGCACGTGGCGCCTGTCCTTTGATGATCTGCCCGCCCTGGCTCAGCGCCTCTGGGCTCCCGGAATCTTCTGGAGCCTGAGCCCCCTCCTTGTAAAATGGACTTGGCCATACTTTTGTCCCAGGCCCATCTGGGCAGCTTGGACACTTCCACCAAGGGCTTCCCAGTTCACCCTATGGGCCCCCGGAACCCCGCGGAGGGGCACCTCCTGCAGCTCGCTAGGAATCTGTTGGGGATTTGGAGGAGAGGCCTCTGCTGGGGGGTGGGGGGCGGCAAATGAAGGGGCCCTACGGAAAATAAAGGAGAGAGTAGAAACCATAAACCAGAGAAGCAGACCGAGTGAGAATTGGGCAACCACGCGCTCAGAGATGCCAGGGCTTTTCTCCAGGTTACAACATAGCTTGAACTTGGGTACCCAGATCTGCCTGGCGCCTGGACACGGCCTTCCAGGTCCCTCAGGGGTGTGATTAACTTTGTCCTCAGTTTCTTAAGAGGACCTCAGTTTCCCTTAAGGCCCTGGCAGCTGGTGAGTGCTGGCTGAAGGGTCACGCTTCCATTGTTTGTCTGTAAACACTGGTTCCCTGGGACTGTAATGCCTAACTCCATTTTGCTAAGGACTCTGCTAAGGGCTCTCAACATTCTCCTTTTAAGCTCACCTGAAAGCTGCAGAGTTTAGCAAAAACTGCAAAATCCTGTGAAACCATACTTTCCCTTGTAAGCACTCCCCTTACCTGTAGGTCTAGCCCTGCAGGTGTTGGCTTTTATGAAACTCCTCCTCCCCCACTGAAAGCACCTTATAAAAAGCTTGTACCCTTGCTTCTGGTGGTCAAGAGACTGTGGCATAGGCCTGCTCACGCCTGCTTAATTTGGACTCAGTGTGCTGGCGCTTCTCTATTCTGCTCGCTTCAGGTATAACAGGACCTGTTTTGGGACCTACTGATTCATTTTCCATACTTAGTTTATGTTTAAGGAGTTCCCTGGTCTGCTTTCCAAACACCTTGCCTCCCTGGCAACTGTCCTCTAATAAAGCGGCGAGCAAGGCAGGGCAGACCTAGCCTGGTGGCCCTGCAGTCAAGCCCAGGACCTCTGTTAGGGCTACAGCCCTTTCCTGGTCCAACCAGCTCTCTCTCCGTCCCTCTCCCATACCCCAGGAGGAGGACAGAGAAAGCCTAGTGACAGCCCTGGCCTGGAAGAGGCTAACAAAAGAGGCCATAATGACTTGGGAGGCAGAGGTGGGTGCATTGCTTGAGCTCACAGGTTCAAGACCAGCTTAAGCCAGAATGAGACCTTGTCTCAAAAAATAGCTGGGCATTGTGGTGAGCGCCTGTAGTCCCAGCTGTTTGGAAGGCTGAGGCAAGAGAATTGCTTAAGCCCAGGAGTTTGAGGTTGCTGTGAGCTATGACGCCATGGCACTCTACCAAGGGTGACAAAGTAAGACTCTGTCTCAAAAAAAAAAAAAAAGCCATAATGACTTAAAAATATAACAATCAAAAACTGGGAGGGGAAAGCAAGATAAAGAGAGAGCATGGATACCTTCCTTGGTGAAGAGTGGACTGAACCAGTGACTCAGGCACAGACTGAAGTGTTCAGGGAACCAGCAAGGACACTGGGAAGGACAAGTCCATGCACTACAGAGGGAGAGGGGCAGTTTTCCAGTTCTGTTTCTTTCTTTCTTTTTTTTCTTTTCACTTTCTCACTTTGTCACCCTCAGTAGAGTGCTGTGGCATCACAGCTCATAGCAACCTCAAACTCTTGGGCTTAAGCGATTCTCTTGCCTCAGCCTCCCAAGTAGCTGGGACTACAAGTGCCCACCACAACGCCTGGCTATTTTTTGTTGCAGTTTGGCCAGGGCTGGGTTTGAACCCACCACCCTTGGTATGTGGGGCCAGCGCCCTACTCACTGAGCCACAGGCACCACCCATCAGTTCTGTTTCTTTCTCTGCCTGTCTGCCTATGTGTGTATATATGTGACTTTTAAAAACTCTTATTAAATACTATTAACTGAATGTCTTTGGAGGAGGAGCCAGGTTACCAAAGCTGGGCCCTATCTTCCCACGAGGCTGTGAGCTCGGAGGGCGGGATGTTGGCTGGGTTTCACTGCTGTATTCTAGGTGCCTGCTAGAGGCATGCATGAATGAATGAATGAATGAATGAGCAAACCCAAAGCTTCTTTTTTAGAGACAGTGTCTGCTTCTGTTGCCCAGACTGGAGTACTGTGGCACAAGTGGAGTTCTGGCTGGGAGCCCTTTACTCCAAACCCAGCCTTCAGGTTCCCTACCATGCATAGACCTTGCTTCTAGCTGTGACCTACCTCTGGGATGTCAGAGAATACCTCAGAGAGTTTCCCAGAAATAAGGGCCTCCATGTCCTGGTAAGTCTGCGAGCCCTGAAGTGTGCAGGTGTGCCAGGATGCTCCAGACTTTCATCCTTGTGGGGGTGGGAGAACGTGCTGAGCACCCTTGGAGCAGGGGTTGAGGGGGCTGGGCAGGGTAGAGCAGGCCCCGCAGCCCACCTTGTGGGCCTCACCCTCCTTTTCTTAGGGAGAAACTTCCATCTGGAAGAGCTGGCATTCTCCCAGGTGACATGCAGATGTCTCTGCAAAGCTCAATTTGGACCCAGACACTAATTTAGCTCTCTTGGGCCTTTGGCACGTGGGGGTGGGCAGTAACATAGGAGCTCTGAGGATAGACTGTGAGTCTCAGCCCATACGCCCAGAGTTCTGCCCCTGATTTGCTCAGTGACTTTGGACAAAGCCTCAGTTTCCCCACTATGATAAGAAGCAATAGCTTCCTTCAGTGCCTGTCAAGCTATGCCTCCTGGAGCACCCAGGGAAAGTCCCTAGGGTGTGTGGGTATGGGGGGCCCAGGACTCATCCTTGAGCAGCTCTGTGCCGTGTTTGACACACTGGGAGTCTGCATCACGTATCATCAGAAAATGTATAACTGCCCCCCAAAAGTGAGATTTAAAGACAATAGATCTTGGTAGGCTCTAGGCCCCCTGTACTCTCTTCCTCTTTGACCTGGTTGTTCTGGAGGACAAGTGGGGCCACAGCCCACATGCCTGACCCAGCCAGAGCCCAGCAGGATCCAGGATTTAGTCTTTAATCTAAGCTCATTGTCCTGCCTAGCCAAGGCCCGCCTGGACACAGGTGGAACCCACAGCCTCCCTATCCCAGTGTGTGCCCGGTGCTGGGGAGCAAACTTGCCAAGGATGCTCCTGGAGTAGATCAGGGCTGCCATTACCCGGGGAGAGGAGGGAGTCCTGCAGGCGGGGACCTGAGCTTCCTGGCTGTGCTGGAGCCAGACCCCCAACCTTGACCCTGGATGCCCAGAGACAGCACATCCAGCAGGCCCACCCCAGGGCAGGAGAAGGAGCTATACTTTGGAAAGGGCTGGAGGGTAAAAATGTAGCGTCCTTCCTCATCAGGCCAATGAAACTAGATGAGAATGGGACCCTATACCTAGACTAGCCACCATACTTCACCTGCCAAGCCCAGAGTGAACCCCCACCCCCTTGAGTGAAAACAAACATACTTAAAGGTTCTATCTATTTCCTCAACAACGATCAACGACTTCTTTGACCAAAGGTGTGAAAGATTCCCCCTCATACCAGGTGGCAGCCACCAGCAGAGTGCCCTCTAATTTGATCCAATTCTGATGCCATGTACCTGGAGACGGCCTCAGGTCCCACCAGGTGAAGGCTTGGTCCCACAAGACTGCCCCCACTTAGGCACCAGTCACAAGCCTCTGGAACTTCTGACCAAGCAGCATTAAACTGAGTTCCCACGACCCTCTCTTTGGGTTCCATTAATTTGCTAGAGTGTTCACAGAAATCAGGGACACTAACTTACCTTTACTGGCTTTTTATAAAGGACATTGCTAAAGATGCAGGTGAGGAGTGGCCGAAGAGAGGTGTGAGGGCTGCGGAGCTTCCACGCAGGGCACTGGATAGGCGTGACTGATGGGCGGATGGGACAGCCTCGGTGGATCGCACACCACAGGCAGAGGGAAACCCAGTAACACCTGTCTGTTCAGATTCTTCTCGGCCTCTCTGTGCAGCCTTCCTCCCGGGTGTGGGCAGGGAAAATTGGGACCTACAACCAAAGTGGGTCAGAGAATTTCCTTACAGCCAGAGGCAGAGGGTAATTTTATTTTTAGTGTTTAAGGCTTGCCTTGGGGAGGAAAAGGAGCAGGTAAGAGGAAGGTGGGAGAAAGTCGAGAGAGAGGTTCTACTTTCTAAGGTCCACCCCATGCCTGTCTCCGACACCCTTGCTCAGTGAAGCCTTGTGCCTATGGGTTAGACGGACGTGGTGTAAATCCCAGCACTGCTGCTTACAGCCAAGAGGGAGTCTGACATCTCCACTTACCACTGAGAGCCTCAGAGATTCCTGTGCAGAGGAATCGTCGCTCGCTCTGCAGCCCCGGTACCCATGAATGGCAGCTGGTAGAGGACTATCTCCTTGTCCAGCACCTGGTTGGCTATTCCAAGGTTGGCCTGGGACTATGGTTACCTCTCATTCAGGCACCAGGTGTCCTTTCATATGAGCTTTCCTGGCCCCAGTAGGCCATGTTCTCCTGCCTCTCACAAGGGGGATGCCTGTGGAGACTCTGAGGTCAGAGGGGCAGCCCTTGGCGGTGTGGGGTTTTTGCCAAGCTCCCAATGTCTTTGTGCCAGACCCTGTGTTGAGGGTAGCCCAAGCTGGGTAGGAAGGTTGCTGTACTAATCTCTGGCTGAGTGACTCTGGAGATGACTCTGGTCATCTCTGAGCTTCAGAGGGGCTATGCTGGTCAGAAAGAATGGCCAGGGAAACTGGGGCAAATGGCCCTGGCCTTGGATCTGGGAAGCCTGGGGTAGCATGCTCCCATCACATGTGCATGTTTCCTTGGCCCACCTGAGTCCACCATAGCTGGGAGAGCTAGTTCCCTGCAGGCCACAGTGTCCCCTGGAACACCCACACCCCTCTTCTCTGAGGACTCTCCCAGGCACCCAGGCAGCTTCCTCTCCTGCATATGGGCACCAGTCACCCATGCAAGAGTGTTAATGCCCCAGAGACAACCCTCCTCCCAGGAGGACAGAGCCATCCAGGTGGGGTGCCATTCCCAGGGAGCCTAAGCCCAGATACCCATTTGGGGGCACTCATTAAGGCCCCATGCTGGCTTTCCTCCTCTGGGCTCACTTCCCTACGGCCTCCCTTGGGCACCTGGGATCTTCTGCAACAAATGATGTGCCCCTAAGTTCTTGGTTCCACCCTGCTGTGTGACGTGAGTTTGTCAACCCAACCTTCTTAAGAGTCATCACCTGTAAAATGGAGACAAAGAGTGGGCCTCATACAGTTGTTACAGGAGACACAGAGTGTGAACACGCAGAGTGACACACTGTCAAAATGCAGACACACTGTCAGGTCGAAACAAAAGCTGTGGGAAGAGACGGGAGTCCAGCCCCTCGACGAAGGACAGCAGGGCAGCCTGTCCACACTCCATGGAAAGCAGACCTGGGAGGGTTAGGTCACATAACAATCAGGGAAGAGACAATATACTAAGAAGGGGTATATTGTTAAGGATGTCCTTAACAAGGCCCTAGGAGATTTTTGTGATCTTCTTTAATATGTGGAGAAAGATTATTGCACAAATACCCAATTACGTTAGATGTATTGTTTTTATTTATTTATATTTTTTTGTAGAGATGGAGTCTTACTATGTTGCCCAGGCTGGTCCCAAACTCCTGGCCTCAAGTAATCCTCCTGCCTTGCTCTCCCAAAGTGCTGGTGTCGGTGGGAGCTCTCCACCTGGCCTGGGCTTATTCTTTGTTGGTTCTAGGAGTGAGGGTATATTTGAAATCATGATTCATATTTTGTTAAATAGAAGACACATTTATTCTTCATAACTTTTAAACAAAATTTTATTTATGTATTTGTTGTTGCAGTTTGGTCGGGGCTGGGTTCAAACCCACCACCCTTAGTATATGGGGCCAGTGTCCTATTCACTGAGCCACAGGCGCTGCCCCTATTCTTCATAACTTTTATTTCTCCAGGTGAAGTTCCAAGCAATCCTTTTCTCTATTATTTCTTTCAAACACAAGCCTCTTTTTTTTTTTTTTTTTGTTGAGACAGAGTCTCACTTTTTAGTTGCCATGGCGTCACAGCTCATAGTAACCTCCAGCTCTTGGCCTTAGGTGATTCTCTTGCCTCAGCCTTCTGAGTAGCTGGGACTACAGGTGCCTGCCAGAATGCCTGGCTATTTTTTTGTTGCAATTTGGCTGGGATTGGGTTCGAACCCACCACCCTTGGTATATGGGGCCAGTGCCTTACCTATTGAGCCACAGGTACTGCCCAAGCCTCTCTTTGAATAAAGTAGCTGTTTCCTAGGGCCCCTCATCCCTGCTAACCCCCCTTTTAAGCCAGAGTGGATATGAGCTTCATGTGGGCAGGGCCGTGTCAGGCTGTGCTTGCTGAGGTAGCTGCAGTTCTGGGCACAGGGCAGTGGATATCTGCTGAATGAGTGAACCAATGAATGAGGGGGGAAGGGGAGGCCTGGGGTGACAGATATCCCAGACACTGCCCCAACCAGGTGTCCAGGATGGAGGAGGCAGAGCAGTGGTGGCAGAGTCAGAGGCCTGGCATCGCCTTCCCTGGCCCTCCCACGGCTCCAGTGGGACCAGGACCTCCATCCGGCCCCTGGCCCACATGTAGCTGGGCAGGACTTCAGGGGAGGCAGATGGTGAGCATACTGCCCGTACACCTCCTGCCAGCCTGAATGTAAGATAGGGAGGGTTGCCTGACTGGCCTGGGGTTCTCATGGGTACAGCTGGGACCCCATCCCTAGCTCTCAGCTTCCCTTCCTCCTGCAGGTGAAGCCCCTGACCTCAGGCCTCTTATGGGAGCCACAGCTCTGTCCAGCCCAGCCCAGCCCAGCCCAGCCCTAGGTACCCCCACCGTGGAGACAGGAGCCTCCCTCCTGACTACTCTCCTCTTCAGGCCTCACAGTCAGAATAGAACAACCCACATGTGGAGGGGCCAGGAGGGCAGCACATTCTACTAGACTGAAGCCAGGGGGGCAGGGATTTTCCTCTGCTCTGTTAGGCTGAGTTATGCTAAGTGCCTGCATATAGCGGGTGCTTCATATGTTTGCTGATATCTGAGTGGGCCTGGGCCCCTTAGACTACCCAGGGAGCCGTGCTCTGGCTATACCCGGGATGCGGACCCTGGAACCTCCTTCATCAATGTAGAACAGCCAGAGGCACAGAGCTTCTTCCTGGGGGAGAAGAAAGTCATTATGTTAATCACCAACCCCGGCAGCGCCTTCTCCAGGGCCGCGCAGGAGCAGAGCTTTCTGTGGCTCACCACACCTGGGCCGAACGCCCCCCAGTGGCCGGCGCGTTTCCTGAATGGAAAGACAACAGGATCTCAGAGCCTTCTCCCCACCTCTGAGCAGCTCACACAATGCAGACGGATGCTAGCAACGGGGAGTGCACGTAGGGTAGAGGTAGGGCACCCCCGGAGTGACCCTGGGGCTCTTCCTGGCTCTAGCAGCTGTATCGAGTATAGCGGGCACCGCCGCCCCCTGGTGACCAGAGCTAGCACTGCAGCCTAGACAGGAAACCCAGAAGCAAAACCTTAAGAGTGGGTCCTCAGGGTTGTGGGACTCCCAGGTCCCAGGGGAGCAAAGGTTCAGGACCTGCAGGCTACAAGCTACAAGGGTAATTTGAGGAATGTCAGAAGCCTCTCTTGTTTCCCTCTTTCTGTCTTCTGGCCCTGCTGGCAATGACTGCCACTCCACTTCAAATGAGGAGTGATCCAGGGCTCTGCACCACCCTGGGTCCTCAGTCCCCCAAACCCTAGGCTGCTCTCTGCTCAGAGGCCCTCCAGGGAGCAGAAAGCATTTTCAAGGCCTTTAGTGGCAGTGGGTGATCTATGGAGAACCAAGGCAAACACACACATCCACCAGCCTGGGGGACCCTTGGGGTCACCAAGGGCAAGCACCCCAATTCACAGAGGAGGAAGATGCGGCCTTCTCTCCTGTAGCATCCTCTGGGCTAAAGAGGGGAGCTCGTCCTAGTTCCAGGTGCCCAGAGTGCTGGATGCAAGGCCCTCCAACCCTGTCCTCTTGAGGGTGCCCTGGGGACAGCCCCAAGGAGATCCTGGGGCCTTGGGGCTCCCACTACCAGCTGTGGGCCCTGGGAACGTTGCTAGGAGACTGGATGCTCCGCCCTATGGAGAGGTGTCTCTACCCTCTCTTCTTTCCCCCTTGTCACCTCCCTACTGTCCTGTCCTCCTCTTATCTCCAGGAAGTGTGTGGTGTGTGCGTGCATGAGCCTGTGTGTGCTGGGGAAGTGCAGAGAAAAAAGCTCCCTATGGGGGGGCTGGGTCCCCAGGACCTTAGGGACTCTCATTCCCCAAGCAAACTCAACAGGAGGCCAGGAAACTCCCTTCTCGGGATTCTGCCCACCTCCTCACCCCAGCAGGTCCCTGGTTCTCTCCTGCCTCAGTTTACCAATTGACCAAAGAGGGGCTAGTTGCCCACCCTCCCCTTGCTCTTTCCACGAGCTTTTGTGTGAGACACCACCCAGGGCAGTGGGGCTCTGTCCACCCTGGGCATGTGTACACGGGGCCTGCGTGGGATGGAGGATGGTACAACCACGTGACTGCCTTGCAGTACACCTGTAATCGCGCCAACGGCTCTCAGCGCGGCGGGTCTTGCATGTCCCCTGTACCTTCCCTCTGCTCTGAGGACATGAGGCGACAGGAGACGCCAGTCTTGGGTAGGGAGGTCAGATCGCCCCTCCCCTCCTCTCCACTGGCCCACAAGATCCAGCCTGTTGGTGACTGCAGCCCCACCTGGTGTAGGAGGGGCTGTATGGAGCCTGGGGGCCCCAGGACAGGGGCTGAGCTGGTGTTGGGTGGTCACTGTTACTAGGGGGCCCCCAGCGCTCAGGGATTTCGCCAAATTTTATCCCTGAGTGAGGCTGCTGCAAGTGACTAGACCAACCGTGGGTGCGGCCTCAGCATCATTGGTGTGGTGCTGGTCGTCAGAGGCCTTGTCTTGTGTTGGTACCCCTGAGTTCAGCATTCAGGCACCTTCACGTGCAGGTTGGACCCTAGCACACCCTCACAGGGTCTGAGTCACTGTTCCCCTTTTCAGTCAAGGAAACTGAAGTTCTGAGAAGTCACTGCTTTAGTTTGCCTGTCACAGGGCTGTGACATGGCCCAGCTGTGAGTTTGAATCCACTTGAGCTGACCCCAAAGGCTATGCTTTGCGTAGGGGCCCCAAGGAGGTGACCTCTGAACCCAACCCTGAAGGTGAGTCCATCTTGGAAGGGGTGTGGGGAGGGATGCTGCTGCAGGGGCCCTGAGGGGACAAAGGCCTGGTGAGGAGGCTCCCAGAGGCTGGAGTTGGGCGTGGGGCAGCATATCACACAGGACTCTGAATGCCGGGCAAGGAGTTGAGGGCCACTGGGGGAGGGGGAGAGGACTGAATCCAGGTGGTCTAATCAGAGGCAGCAGCCAGCGGGGAGCCTGCCCCAGTGTGCCCCCAGGCTGGGCCAGCTGCCTGGATGGCCCAGAGCTATCAAGGTAGCCCTTCTGGTAAGGTCTATGTCTAGAGAGGCCTGAGTGAGGGGGCCAAGGGGCGCCCCGCCTGCCCAGCTCATCAAGATGCTCATGTGCACGTTGCTGTTTCTTTGTCAGGCTGACTTAGATGGCAGTGTCACCTGTCTGCTGGATGTGGTTCGGTCACGAAGAGCCAAGGTTGCAGAGGCAAGAGGCGTGTGGGTGTGTGTGGCTGTCACTGTCCTGGGGGGCGCTGAGGAGGAGGAGGAGGTGCTGCTGGAGGCAGAGCTGATGCAGGAGATTCAGCGGGATAGGAAGGAGATGGATGGACTCCCACATCTGTGGGACTTTCAAGGTCAAAAGAAGTCCTGTACCCTGCAGGGCACCGAGGACAGCAACCAGCTTCAGAGGTTTCTCGGGACTGGGGCTTTTTGGATTCTGTGTGGGTGCAGAGTGGGGAGCTGGTGCCAGGAATGGAGGGGCAGGGGAAGGGTGTCGAGGGAAAGGGCAGGTAGTCACCTTCTTTTCCTGGACATCAGGCACTCAGGGACAGGGCTCAGGTGGATCTCTTCCATGTCAGCCGGGAGAGCCATCTGAGTGCATGCTGAGTGCGTGTGAGGAAGGGTCTATACCTAAGCTGGTCCCAGTCCTAGGCTCCATGCTGGGGTCCTGGAAGCCAGAAGGAGGAGTCAGTTTTGCAGTGTTCAGACCAGTGGGTGAGTGGGAGCTCTGGGGTGCCCACGGGCATGGATGGCAGTGACTAGTATCTGAGGAGGCATGAGGGAAGTGTCCAGAAGGCAGTGCCCTGTGGTGAGCAGAGCTCTGACCCCAAGGATGAGTTTCCTTGGTAAAGTCAGCTAGTCATCTGGTTCCCAGAGCACAGAAGGCACCTATAGCTGTGAGTGGACTGGCGGCAGGAGAGGTTCAGATGACACTGGGGCTGGGGTGGCCTTGGCTGACAGATAGGTGGAGGGTGCCCTGCCGGCCTGGTTTCCTCCAGTCTGTAAGAGCTTGGCCCCCAGTCAGCCAGACCCTGGGGAGGATGGCCCTCAGGCGGGCCTGTGTTAGGGCTGGTGAGAAGATACTCTTGGTGAACTAGAGAAAGAAGAGCCAGGTAAACTGATAGTTAGCAGAGGGGTAATAAAGGTGGGGGCAGAGAGGGACGGAATACAGAACACTAATGTTCCTTCTTATAAAGATTTGCAAAATTGGCAAGCCCTTATCTAGCTTTACTGAGAAAAAAAGAAGGCTGAAAGTACTAAATTCGGAGCATCAGTGGCACGTCAGTAATGATACTTCAGAAGGAAGCACGGTACAAGAGAACCAGTTGGGTAGCTAGATTGAACGGCTCCCTAGAAGCGTACGGAACCACACTGACTCAAGAAAAACTGGAAACTCTAAGTGGGCCTATAATAAGGAAAGAGATAGACTTCATAATCCAGAACCTCCCAATGACTTCACTGGGGAAGCCCCTAAACATGTAAGCACACATAACACAAAGCTTTCTGAAACTCTTCAAAAATAAAAAAAATACAAGAGGAGGTAACACTTCTTATCTCATTTCAAGAGATTAACTACAGACCTTGATACCAAAGACAGAAAAAGACCTCAGAAGAAAAGAAAATCACACTTCAAAATCTATTATGAATATAGATGTAAAAAAACCTCAACAAGATACTAACAAACGGAATCTAGCAGTGTATTGAGGGGACTGTGCATGAGAATGGTGATTTGTCCCAGGAATGCAAGAGATATTCGACTCTGGAAAATCAACTAGTGTAGTATAACATATCAGTAACATGGAAACCCCCCCATGTGATCATCTTAATTGATGCAGGAAAATTATGTGACAAAATCCAGCACCTTTTTGCAGTAAGAGCCTCAATAGCACTAAGAATGTTTATGAGACAAGACACTGACACCATCACCCTCAGTGGTGAAAGACGGAAACCTTTTCCCAAAGGCCAGGAGCAAGACAAGGATGCCTACTTGTACCACTTGATTTCAACGTTATAATGGAAGTTAGGCCAGAGAAATTAGGTTTGACAAAGTAATAAAGGCGCCAAAATTGGCAAGGAAGAAGTAAGCGTATCTTTTTATTGATGGCATGCACTTCCATGTAGAAGATCCCCATGGAGCCTGTCAGAGCTATTAAAGAACTTCAGCAGAGATGATTAACACGTACAGATCAACTGAATGCAGTTGAGACTCGAGAAGTAAGCCTAAGCGTGTACGTCAATTGATCTTGAACCTGGATACCAGGATTGTTCCATGAGGGAAAAGTCTCTTTGACAAAGGAGGCTGGGAACACTGGATATCCACAGGCCAAAGATGGACGTGGGAGCCTTCTCTAACACCTCCCAGAAAATTAAAGTGAATCCAAGAACTAAATTTGAGAAATAAAAGTATAACGTGCTTAGAGGAAAACACAGGGCCAAAGACAAATCTTCATCCCCTACAATTTGGATTTTTTTTTTTTTTTTTTGAGCCAGGTTCTTGCGCTGTCATACAGGCTGGAGTACAGTGATCCGATCATAGCTCACTGCAGTCTCAATCTCCTAGGCTCTTTTTTTATTTTTTTTGAGATAGTCTGAAGCTCTACCCTGGGAGAGCTACCTGGGCTGGCATCACAGCCCATAGCAACCTCCAACTCTTGGGCTTAAGAGATTCTCTTGCCTCAGCCTCCCAAGTATCTGGGACTACAGGCACTCGCCACAACGCCCGGCTATTTTTTGGTTGCAGTTGTTATTGTTGGTCAGCAGACCTGGGCTGGATTCGAACCCGCCACCCTAGGTGTATGTGGCCGGCACCCTTGCCAACTGAGCTACGGGTGCCGCCAAACTCCTGGGTTCTTTTGCTTCCCAAGTAGCTAGGACTACAGTTGCACACCAACACACCTGGCTACTTTTAAAACTTTTTGTACAGAGAGGGTCTTGCTGTGTTGCTGAGGCTGGTTTCAAACTCCCAGAGTCAAGTGATCCTCCTGAGTCTACCTGCTGGAGTACGGGTGTGTGCTACTGTGCCTGGCAGCCATGGCCTCTTAAATATGACACTAAAAGCACAAGTAACAACCCGAGAGAGAAAAGATAACTATGACATCATCAAAATTAATTAAAACCTTTTGTTCCATGAAAGGACATGCCCCAGAGTGAAAAGAGAATCCACAATGTGGTAGAAAATATTTGCAAATCATAAATCTGATCAGGGTCTTGTACCCAGAATAAATGAAATACTCCTAGAACTCAACAACAAAAACACAAACGGCGCAAGTAAAAGTGGGCAAAGGACATGAGTAGGTGTTTCTCCAAAGATGTGCAGATGGCCAGTAAGCACGTGAAAAGGTGCTTGACACAGGCCAATCAGAGCCACAGTGAGATGCCACCCAAAGCCACCCGGGAGGCTGTGACTTAACAGGAAGGGGCAGGGGAGGCCAGGGGTGGAATAGCTGTGGAAAAAATTCCACATTTAAGCACAACATTACTTTTTGACTCTTGTATAGTGAAGAGAATTGAATACAGATACCCAAGCAAACACCTGCACAAGATATTCATTGCACGACTAGCCGCGA
This sequence comes from Loris lydekkerianus, assembly GCA_963574355.1. NCBI lineage: Eukaryota > Metazoa > Chordata > Mammalia > Primates > Lorisidae > Loris > Loris lydekkerianus. The sequence continues at coordinate 10,541 of CAUYPK010049192.1, read as the reverse complement.
CAGCCGTAAGGTGGTAACAACCCAGTGTCGGTCGACAGACGATGTAAAGACAAAACATGGTGTCTCCATGGAATGTTGTTATCCATAGTAAGGAATGAGGTCTTGACACCTGCCATGCTGTCGGTGAGCCTCGAAAGCGTTATGGTAAGTGAGAAGGCCTACACAGAATGCCACAGACTGTGTGGTTCCAAGTCTATGAAAAATCTAGAGGAGTTAAAGTGACTAAATGCAGGCAGCGATCAGTGGCTGCTCAGAAGTGGGGCGTGGGGAGAGTCGGTCTGATGGGCTTGGGGTGACAGGAACGTCTGTCTGGGGTGACAGTAGTGGTGACGGTGCACAGAACAGTGAATGTCATCAATGCCACTGAATTGTACCATTTAGAACATTTTTAAAGGTAAACTTTATTTTATACATATTTCATAAGATAAAATACTGGGAACCGTAAAGTACATGAAAAGAAAAATTGGTCAGAGTAAAACAAAAAGGGTGTTGTCAGGTGAGAGACAGGGGCCTGTCTGGGTCTGGAGTGTGCGCTGGCTGTGTCTCTGGAGGTGGCCCCGGAGCCAACTCTGGTGCTGGGACTGGTTCTTGCTCTGGACCCAGTGCCCGTGCCAGAGCTGGAGCTGGGCTGGGCTTTTGCTGCATGGGAGCCGGAGCTGGCTGTGGGTCAGGAGGAGCTGCTAAATTTAGCTGGCTCTGGAGCTGGCTGTGGGTCAGGAGGAGCTGCTAAAGCCGGCTCTGGAGCTGATTGTAGCCCCAACTTGCACTGGCTTTCCCTGGAAAGGGTGCTGTCTCTGGCACGTAGCCGCCTCCCTGTTCTGGGCGGTCCTGGCACCGAGCTGCCTCTTGCTGTGGTGTTGGAAGTCGAGCTCTTGTGGGACCTGATGTTCTGGAGCTCACACAGGTTCCAGCTCTGAACTGGTGCTAGAGCTGGTTCTGGAATGGCTCTTCCTCTGACACTGGAGTTAGGTCGTTTGCTGAGCTGGCACTGGTGCTAATTCCAGAATCTGTCTGAGGTGAATCTAGCTCTGCAGCAGGAGTTAGAGCTATCACTGGAGGGCTCCGTGGACGATGGAGAAGTCAAATCCTAGATCTGAGGGGACAGCAAGGTCAGCCGAAGCCTGGGCCCCTCAGGGTACCTGAAGCCAGTGGCACCTCTGGGGCTTCTAGAAGCTCCTTTCAGGAGTCAGGGCCTCATTGCCCTCTTTGTGGGGTCAGAGTTGGCAACGCCGGCACTGGGTGGGAGGAGATGTAGAAGGGAAGGGTGTCAGGGAGGAGGGTGGGCAGTCACCTACTTTCCCTGCTACCGGGGACTCCCTCAGAGCTCATGCTAGTCTCCTCCACAGCAGAGCCAGAGAAGCTCCCAGCACAGGCTGAGTGTGTCACTGCCATCCTCGCCTCTGAGGCAAGGGCTGCACCCGGGCTGGTCCCTGGGCTGGGAACCACTGCTGGCCCTGGGCTTCTCACTGGGGGCTGGGGGCTGGATGGAAGGGCAGCTTTGCCATGGTCAGACCTGCTGGACGAGTGGGAGCTCCGGGGTGCCCCTAGGCACGCGTGGTTGTGACCTACACTGGAAGATGTAAAGGATGTCTATGGGCTGTGGGCCCCTGGGCACGGCAGCAGTGTTCCTTGGCTATGGTCAGCTAGTCCTTTGCTTCCCAGAGCACAGAGGGACTGGTGGCCACGAGTGATGTACACAGGGCAGGGCAGTCTGTTGACTAGCGGGTGCTATAAGAGACAGCAGGAGAGGTTTAGGTAACACTGGAGTCTGGGTAGCCTGGGTGGGCCTGTCCCTTTTGGTCCATAGTGCTCAGCCATCCTGGGGGACAGCAGTAGAGGCTGCTTGGAGGATGCCCTTGGCAATCCTGAGTCCTCCTGCTAGGTGCCTGACCGGTGCCTCCATGGGGAAGGGTCACCGTTTTGGGACAAAGTCACGATGGGTGATAGTTTGCAGTTTAGAACACATGGGCATTGTCAGGTGTCTTCAGCCCTGGAGGGGAGGGGCAGAGGGCCTGAGGCCAGAGAGAGAGGCTGCGTGGAGGTAGGGATCTGGGTGGGGTGGGGGTGGGGAGATGACTGCTTAGCAAGCACAGGGTGTCCACTTGGGGTGATGAAAACACCCTGGAACTAGGTAGTGGTGATGGCTGCACTGCACTGTGAATGCATTTAATGCCCCTGAATTGTATAATTTCAAATGATTACAATTTTACATTTTATTGAAAATAATATTTAAAGCTTAAAATAGAAAGCACCACAAAATGTGAAACAATAAAAAAAGAAATGCCATCACAGGAGAGGACAATGGAACAACAGCTCTGGTGCTGACCTGGCGCTGGGTGACCTGCCAGAGCTGGCTCTGGTTCCACCGCAGGTGACAGACCCAGTGCTGGCGCTGGCTGCCCCTGTGCAGCTGGTGCAGGTGCAGAGGCTACCTCCACACTGTGCACATAGCTGGTGCCACGGTTGGTTCTGCAGCAGGGATGGCAGTGCCAGAGCTGGGTGTAGCTCCACAAGTGACAAAGGACCCCTGGCTGGCACGAGCTCTCTCTCTGCAGCCAGTGCAGATACTGGCTCTCCATGGCAACTCTGGTGGCTGGCACTGTGCGGAGGATGCCTGTAGCTCTGCCTGCGGCTGGGTCTGCCTCTTGAGCTTGTACCAAAACAGGTGCTAGAGAGAATATAATGTTAAATTTTATCGTGTGTATATTTTAATAATAAAATACATCAATCCATAAAGAATATGAAATAGAAAAAGAAAATCTAAAAACGCCAGTTTTGCCATCATAGGTAGGGGCAGTAAGGCTTTGGCATTGGGGCTGGCGCTGGTGCTGGGGCTGTGGGGCTGTGGGGCTGTGGGCCTGGCACAGGAGCTCGGGCCTGGCTCTGTGTCAGACAGCAGGGCCTCAGCTGGCCACAGAATTAGCTGTGGTTGTGGGCTGAGTATAACTCTGGTGGTGGCGCCAGAATTGGTGTGAGAACTGGCAGTGGAGGTGGGGGTGAAGGACCCAGTGACCCAGTAACGCCATTTTGGGCTTTTCATCATTTCAGGCTTTTGTCCTCCGTTTTAAAAGCAACCTGAAAATTCTTTGTTTCCTTTCTTAGTAAACCACACCCCTCCCTATCTCCCGGGATGCGTCCCTATCTCCCAGAGTGCACCAGAAGCCCCACCCCCAGCCCCCAGCCGTTGAGATTGGTGGGGCCCTGTCAGCTTTAAATTCTAGTGTAAGCATAAGAGATAACCAACCTAAAGGCCACGCTTTGCTTCCCACACCCTCATCCCATATCCACTGCATAAAACCCCCTGCATGCGACAAGTACAGGGCTCTTGGCTCTGGGTCCCAGCAGCATCTGGGGAAAGGCTGACAGCCCTGGCTCGAGCCTGAATAAACGCCCTCGTGTGATTTGCATCGGTGTCTGGCTCTCTTGTATGGTCACTGGGGATTCCGATTCTTGGGTGCAACAGGGGTAGCTCCAGGTATTGGAGCTGCAGGTGGTTCTGGTTCTGGAGCTGGCCCAAGTTCCATCCATAGCTGGTCCAGAGTAGCTCTAGCTCCACAGCTGGTACCACATCTGATGTGGTGGTTCCCGGGACTCTTTAGGGGCCTTGAATCCTAGCTCTGTGAGTGGTGCCAGAGAAGCTCCAGATCTCGTGCTGGAAACGGTCCCATCTCACAGGCTGCCAGACGTTGTCTTTCTGTTAGGCTGAGAGCGCCGTGGGCAGGGCTGGTGTCTGTAGTTCACCATGTTTGAGACTTGCACACAGGTGCTGAACATGTGAATAAACGGACCAAGCATACTTTGTAGCTCAGGAGCCTCATCTATAAAACAACAGCACCTGCCTTGGAGGGCTCTTAGGTGGATTATATTGACTCATTCATCTCTTTGTTCAATAGAGACATAAGTGTCTACTGTGCTGGACACTGTCCCAGAGGCTAGGGACATTGCAGTGAAGTAGCACAGTCCCCACTGGGGTGGAGCCGACCTGAGTAGGGTTTAAATGAGGGAACGTGGGTCTCAGGCATGTGGTCCGAGCTCAGCGGGGAGCTTGTTCAGTAGCTCAAGACCTGCCTGGGGAGAGTCTTTGGTGGAGGGGATGTGGGATTCTTGGTCTGAATGCCTGTGTTTTCCCCAATGGACTGTTACCCTCACTGAGACTCAGTTTTTCTGTCTGTAAAATGGGCATGTGAAGAAATCTGTTTTTTTGTTCCATGTTAAAGTTGACCTTGATCCTTTAAGACAAAGTAGAACTTTCTGCAGTTTGTCCCCCGCAGGTTACCACACAGAGCCAGAGTTTGAGTTCACTGAGGGACCTGGGCTGTGTCCCCCAGGGCACTAGTTAGCGTCTCCCTTCTGCTCAGTGGTCAAGGTGGACCTGCATCCCTGGTTTCCAGCCCTGTGCCAGCAGCCAGGTCCAGCCAAAGACCTTTCCAGAACACTTCATGAACAACTTCCTCCCTCTACTCTTTCTTACCATTGTTTTTCTCCCAACTATGTTGTATTTCATCATTTGGATAGAAATGTTCTTACTGGCAGAATGTTCTTACCATACCTAGGGCTGGTGAATGTATTTAGCTGAATCATATATTTTTAAGTAATTAAAAAGTCAAGTCTTACCGAAAATATTATTGAAAACATTAAATATAAAACACCATTAAAACATTAAATACTAAAAGAATATTTTTAAAAAGATGCCACCAGGGAGAGGGGAAGGACAGCTCTGGCACTGAGCTGGTGCTGAGGGACCTGCAGAAGCTGGGTCCAGGCAGGTGCTGGCTGTCCCTCTGCAGCTGGTACAGGTGCTGGCTGTCCCTCTGTGGCTGGTACAGGTGCTGACTGTCCCTCTGCGGCTGGTACAGATGCTGGCTCTACGTGGCAGCTCTGATAGGCAGCACTGTGTGTCCAGGGATGAAAATGCCTCTAGCTTCACCGTGGGCTTTAGTCCTGTTGCCATACCTGTGGCTGGGTCTGGCTCTTGAGCTTGTACCAGAACAGGTGCTGGAGAGAGAGCGAAGTGGCCCAGCATTGGGGACAAAGTTGATGCCACTGAATTGTATGATTTAAAAGGATTTTAAGTGAATACAATGTTAAATTTTATTGTGTGTATATTTTAATAATAAAATACATTAGTCCGTAAAGAATATGAAATCGAAAAAGAAAATCTAAACACCCAAGTGTTGCCATCATAGGTAGGGGCAGGAAGGCTTTGGCGCTGGGGCTGGTGCTGGTGATACTGGAATTTCACTCCTCAGTAGGTTCTTGGTCTCGGTGATTCGAAGAATGAATCCGCGGACCATAGATCAGTGGTGAGACAGGACTTATTTACAGAAAATACAGAAGTGTCAGAGCTCCTGACAGAGAGAAAACCCAAGTCTGGAGAGAAAAGCTCTCTGTCAGTCTCCGGGGTCTTTGTCTAGGGGTACGTATAGTCACATGGGGCCCTCGGTAGTTACATTTAGTGTGTCTGGGACAACTTGTCCAGGACACGTCTGGGACATGAATGAATGGCTACACTGCCTTTCATTCCCACACCTAGGAAACTTACATGAAATTGTCCAGGCCTAGACAATGAGGGTTCCCTGTGCAGCCCAAGGTGCTGGTGTCTCCCCAGCAGTTGTCTGGCCCCTCCGGCTACTGGAGCCTCCTGCAGGACCCCCTGCCCACCCTCCAGCCCGCTGGTTCCTCTGCTCGCTGCCACCACATCAACACCGCCAAGGGGGAGGCAGCCAGTCTGCGCCCCCCTCCAGCTCCACAAGTTGGCTGGGACGCCACTTGTCCTGTATCACTGGGCTGTGGGCCTGGCACAGGAGCTGGGACCTGCCTGTGTCAGATAGCAGGGCTGCAGCTGTCTCCAGAAGTAGCTGTGGTGATTCTGGGCTGAGTATAACTCTGTGGTGGCATCAGAATTGATGTGAGAACTGGCAGTGGAGGTGGGGGTAGCTCTGGAGCAGGCCCAGGTATTGGAGCTGCCAGTGGCTCTGGATCTGGAGCCGGCCCTTGGTCAAGCTCAAGCCCTTGTGATACCGGAATTTCAGGTACTTGGCCTCAGTGATTTGAAGAATAAATCCGCAGACCACAGATTGGTGGTAAAACAGAATTTATTTACAGAAAAGAATACAAAAACATTAAAGCTCCCGGGGAGAAAAGCTCTCTCTGTCTCTTTCCATCTAGCGGTATATATAGGTACATGGGTTCCTTGGCCAGGAAATGAATGGACACAGTCTTCTGCTGGGGTGAGGTGAACGAATGTATTAATGAAGGGACACAGTCCATTCACGGAATTGAGGCCTAGGAAACTTACATGAAATTGACCTAGGCATAGGAAATGGGGGTTCCGTTTTTAGTCCAAGAGTAAAGGGAAGGAGACACTGAGGCCCCTTGTCTCCTCAGCAGGTGTTCTGCTTCTTTGGCTATTGGAGCCTCCGGTGGAGGTGGGAGCAGGAGCCCCCCTTGCCTACCCTTCAGCCCGCTGGTTCCTCTGCCAGCTGCCTCTGCACCAAAACGGCCAAGGTGGAGGCGGCAGGTCCTCTAGCTCAGCCTTGCTGAGCTGGCTGGAGCGCCACCGCGCCACATGTCCTGTATCAATTCTACCCCTCCAAGTAGAAACTCTAATTGCTGTTAGGGGAAAAGGGCGAAGACTTGATCTAACTGCTTCCTGCTGAATTGGGCGATGATAGAAGGGGCAGTTAGGGTTCCTCTGGAGAGAGAGTAATTCAGGGATCCACGATAGAATCAGGTCTTGGACAGGAACCATCTTTACTGTGCGTGGCTTGATGATATTTCTGGAAAATATAAATCTGATTAGTATAATCAGTAAAAGGCAAAGGTAGGGCAGTATCAGGTTAGAAGCACTAATTTAGGGATGCTAAAAGAAACTTATACTAACATTTTTCTTGCTGTTTTCTAAATAACAACTTTAAACTTTCCTTTGGCTCACAAGTGTAGGTGCACTGTGGCTGGCTCTCTTCATCGTCTGCTTCTGCAGAAGGTGGAGAGTTCCAGGATTTTACTCGTGAATGAGGTATCCAGGAATCCACTCCCCTAACTTCAACAGCTGTAGAAGAAGATAACAGAAAAGGGGCCTTCCCAAGCTGGGGTTAGGGAAGGTGAATTAGAGGGAAGAGTTTTGATGAGATCCTTGGGAGAAAAAAAGCTGTTTTAGAGTTGAATGTGAAAATGTGGTGGGGAAGTTTTTAAGAATTTGTTGAAATTTAGCTAAAGAAGTGATATGTTTTGCTAACTCTGTGGTTTCTTGATCTAGTAATAGAATAGGTTCTTGTCTCATATTATTCAAATGGTTGTTCCTGCTTTAGTTAGTATGTCGCTCCCCAAAAGGGGAGCAGGACCTTCAGGCACGATTAGGAAGGCATGAGAGAAGAGTTAGTCATCCCAATTGCAGCTTAAAGGTTGAGAGAAACATTTGGTAACTGGCTTTCCAGATACCCCCTGTATAGTTAACAGATTTGGAGGATAAAAGATCAGGGTTAGAGGAAGGAAAAGGTTGCTCCATTGTCCAGAAGAAATGCTGTCTCCTGGCCCTCCACTGTGAGGCAAACCCGGGGCTCTGGAGGGTGATGACAAAAGCCGGAGCCTTGAGAACCTGCCCCAGGCATTTTCAGTCCAGCTTGGGTGCTGATGGGATCACTGTCCCAGGAGGCCTTCACCTCTGAGGACAGGCCACCCTCCAGTGGTCACCCCTACATTCTGCACAGGGGCCAGGTGGCTTGCCCAGCCAGTGGTGCTGCAGGGGGCGGTCCTTTCTGAAGTGGCCAGTCTGACCACATTGGAAGCACTTGGTCTTAGCTCCTCTGGCTTCCCCCTGCCCCTGGAAGGTGACCGTTTGTCGGAGTGCCTTTACTAGAGCTGTCATTCTTTTTTGATCCCTTCTCTTTCTTTCCTCCTCTTTCTCCTGATCTCAGTTATAAAAGACCACAGTGGCTGTTTTAAGAAGATTCTCCAGGTTATGGTCTGGGCCTAGAGCCAATTTCTGGAGTTTTCTTTGAATGTCTGGAGCTGCTTGAGTGATAAATTTGTCTTTTAAAATAATTTGACCCTCTCTGGAGTCAGATGTCAGTTGGGTGTGTTCTCTCCTTGCCTCCCTAAGCCTCTCAAGAAAGACCGAAGGACTCTCATTTTGCTCCTGGCAAATAGTAGGCAACTTGGAATAATTCACAGGCTTTTTCTTGGATAGACGTAAACCTTCCACAATACACGTTAGAAAATGTTTACGCCACCAGTCACCTTCCTTCTCAGGGTCCCATTCAGGACCCTGAAGGGGAACTGCCTGTCTTCCCGTGGGGTATCTGTCCCTGTCCCCAGGAGACATACTGCCGTCAGTATTGGACATGAACCACAAATCGCCCCACTTCCTAGCTTCATCCAGGACTACATTTTTTCATTAAATGTTAAAATTTGATCTAGTAGTAACATTGTGTCTCTCCAAAAGAGATCAAAGCTTTGTCCTAACCCTTGGAGAACATCTATGTACTTATCGGGGTCATCAGAAAACTTTCTCAAATCACCTTTAATTTGCTTTAAATCTGCTAGAGAAAACAGAGTGTATACTCGCGCACTTCCCGTTTCACCACTCGCAATCTCAACCAAGGGACACAAACGGGGATATGGTTGCTTTCGGGGGGTCCCGGTATGGTTGCTTTCGGGGGGTCCTGGTAGGACCAGAAAATACTCTTGGGACAGCCTCTCTCTTGCGGTCCTCTGAACACACGGAGGAAGGTGTGGGAGAAGTAGATGGAGGGTTTGAACTAGGTTGTGACAGTGTCTCCCTCGAGAATCCCTGACCATTTGGGGAAGTTACTACAGCTAAGAGAGTAGAATCTATCTGACAGGTCTTACACAGTTGGGGTTGTTCCTTAGGGAAAAGAACACTTGCACATAGGGCACCTCAGACCACTTTTCTTCCTGTTTACAAAAAGCATCTAGCTAAAAATGATGTCATAATTAAAAGTACCCTCTGGGGGTCATTGTTCACCAGTAGAGAGTTGATACTGAGGCCAGGCCTGGGTGCAGAAGAAAACCATACATTCTTTTTTCAGTGCCTGGGGAATCAAACATGTCCCAGTGCTCCAGAATACAGCCCAGCGGGGTGTTCTCTTTACGAGAGAATATGTTACCCACCTGTGAGAAAGAAAAAACATCCAGCGTCTTAATCTCACCTCATATTCTTTTTTTTTTTTTTTTTTTTCAGGAATTGAAATATTTTTATTTATTTATTTATTTTGAGACTGAGCCTCAAGCTGTTGCCCTGGGTAGAGTGCTGTGGCATCACAGCTCACAGCAACCTCCAATTCCTGGGCTTAAGCGATTCTCCTGCCTCCACCTCCCAAGTAGCTGGGACTACAGGTGCCTGCCACAACGCCCAGCTATTTTTTGGTTGTAGCTCTCATTGTTGTTTGGCGGGCCCCGGCTGGATTCAAACCTGCCAACTCAGGAGTATGTGGCTGGTGCCTTAGCCTCTTGAGCCACAGGTGCTGAGCTTGAAATATTTTAAAATATCTGTTTTATTTATATCTTAAGTCCTGTTTTCTCATCATTGCTTCCATTATTTGTAGACAGTGTCTCATCTCCTTGTCTGGAAACCAAGACAAAATCTTCACTATTAAGAGTAGATACTGAGTCTGAAGAGACACTGATTTTTCCAACAGAAGCTTTGTCATCCATAACTCAAGAATGAGGCTCAACTCATGAATGATTAAATATTTTTAAAATGCCCGACCTGCCGTCTCCTCCTCCACCGCCCGCTGTTCGTTGTCTTGCCCCGTATTTTTGAGTTGTCAGAGCGTCCCTAACCAACCCAAGAAGCCTTCTGACCAAACAAAAGGAAGCATCCTTGCAGTGCTTAGGGAAGAGTACCTGGGGAGAGTGGCCTCCTCAACCCTGCGCTATCTGGAATTAGCCACTCTTACCAGTGTAGTGCTTAGCGCCCACTGGTTCTCCTGTGCTTATAACGTGCTGGCAGCACAGCTCTGAGAAATCAGGTCTCAGGGAGCCTGGTTCCACCCGATGCATATATTCTGCCCCTGTCTGCCCCTTCCCCCCACTAGCCTCAGAGTATCAATCAAAGTGGAGATGAGCCCCATCCTAGAGAAAATGGCTGTGCGATGTCTGCACATTTAACTTCATAGAATCTGTACAAGCCTTTTTTTTCTTTTTTCTTTTTTTTTTTAATTGTTAAATCATAGCTGTGTACATTAGTACAATCGCCTGTACCCATTCTAAGATGCACCATAGATGTGGCCCCACCCATTACTCTCCCTCCACCAAAACCTCCCCCCTCCCTTCCCCTTCCTTGGCCCTTTCCCCTTAATCTTGTGGTATAGTTGGGTTATAGCCTTCATGTGAAAGCTATAATTTAGCTTCACAGTAGGGCTGAGTATATTAGATATTTTTTCTTCCATTCCTGGGATACTTTGCTAAGGAGAATATGTTCCAGCTCCATCCATGTAAACATGAAAGAGGTAAAGTCTCCATCTTTCTTTAAGGCTGCATAGTATTCCATGGTATACATGTACCACAGTTTGCTAGTC
>CAUYPK010049190.1:0-17395 GCA_963574355.1 Loris lydekkerianus | reverse complement strand
TGATCTTTGACAAGCCAATTAAAAACATTCAGTGGGGAAAAGATTCTCTATTTAACAAATGGTGCTGGGTGAACTGGCTGGCAACCTGTAGAAGACTGAAACTGGACCCACACCTTTCACCATTAACTAAGATAGACTCTCACTGGATTCAAGATTTAAACTTAAGGCATGAAACTATAAAAATCCTAGAAGAAAGTGTAGGGAAAACCTTTGAAGAAATCGGTCTGGGCAAGTATTTTATGAGGAGGACCCTCCGGGCAATTGAAGCAGCTTCAAAAATACACTACTGGGACCTGATCAAACTGAAAAGTTTCTGCACAGCCAAGAACAAAGTAAGTAGAGCAAGCAAAAAGAACTCTGAATGGCAGAAGATATTTGCAGTTTATGTCTCTGACAAAGGTTTAATAACCAGAATCCACAGAGAACTCAAACATATAAGCAAGAAAAGAACAAGTGATCCCATCACAGGCTGGGCAAGGGACTTGAAGAGAAAATTCTCTGAAGAAGACAGGCACACAGCCTACAGACATATGAAAAAATGCTTATCATCTTTAATCATCAGAGAAATGCAAATCAAAACTACTTTGAAATATCATCTAACTCCAATAAGATTAGCCCATATCACAAAATCCCAAGACCAGAGATGTTGGCGTGGATGTGGAGAAAAGGGAACACTTCTACACTGCTGGTGGGAATGCAAATTAATAATTCCTTTTGGAAAGATGTTTGGAGAACACTTAGAGATCTAAAAATAGATCTGCCATTCAATCCTATAATTCCTCTACTAGGTATATACCCAGAAGACCAAAAATCACATCATAACAAAGATATTTGTACCAGAATGTTTAATGCAGTCCAATTCATAATTGCTAAGTCATGGAAAAAGCCCAAGTGCCCATCGATCTACGAATGGATTAATAAATTGTGGTATATGTACACCATGGTATATTATGCAGCCTTAATGAAAGATGGAGTCTTTACCTCTTTCACGTTTACATGGATGGAGCTGGAACATATTCTTCTTAGTAAAGTATCTCATGAATGGAAGAAAAAGTATCCAATGGACTCAGCCCTACTATGAAACTAATCTATGGCCTTCACATGAAAGCTATAACCCAGTTATAACCTAAGAATAGGGGAAAGGAAGAGAGGTAGGGGAGGGAGGGGGAGGATGGGCGGAGGGAGGGTGATTGGTGGGATTACATTTGCGGTGCATCTTACAAGGGTACATGTGAAACTTAGTAAATGTAGAATGTAAATGTCTTAACACAATAACTAAGAAAATGCCAGAAAGGCTATGTTAACCAGTGTGATGAAAATGTGTCAAACAGTCTATAAAACCAGTGCATGCTGCCCAATGATGGCATTAAAGTACACAGCTATGATTAAAAAAAAAAAAAAGAAAAGAAAAGAAATGATCCCTGCAGCTTTTAGGGTGGGGGAAAGGAAGGGAAAGAATGTATGCAATTGGCCTTGAGACATGTAGATTTCTAAGTCACTTTTCTTTTTTAAAAATAGTGAGTGCCATTAACTTTGGATCTGCAGATATTTATAATTTTTTTTTTTCCTAATCACTAGAAAATTAGGAAGGAGTCACAAAGTGAAGCTTTGGACTCACTTTGACTTTCTGTCATTTTCTTAGTAGACTTTCAGAGAAGGTCAAGAAGTCTGGGTTGAGTGGTACCACTGGTTATCAGCAAGAGAATTCAGGTACCTACATGTTAGTCGATGTATGTAGCCCACAGGGCAGGGGCCTAGGCTAGAGGAGCAATCTCTTCTGGATCATCTCCTTATTTCTTCTGCCTGGGGTCTGGGGATATTTCTTTGGTAATGGAAGCCCACTAACAAAGGCAAATATTGGGGTGGCTGTGCCGCATGCCATCCAAAGAGTTGTAATAGCTATGGAGTGTGCACATCTGTGTTTGCTGTCTGAAACTATCCCCACCTCTCCTAATCAGTTTACTTGTCCTTCTTCAATATCCCCTCTCTGGATTTCTTTTGCTAGAACATTTTCTTTAAAACATCTACATTTCTTCTTTGCCTTGGAAATTACCACCCAACCTAAATTAACCTTTCCCACCCCAGTTACTCATTTGGATTCTGATTTCATTGCTGAAATTCTCAGGGAATTCTCTGAGAATTCACACACTACCTTTGTTTTCTCACTTCTCTTTCAGATTTTAAGCACATAAAATCTGATGGTCTTTCCTCAACCCCACTGTAACTATGATGTCAGAAACTTTATAAATGTTGAACAGGCCTTTTTCACCTGCCTTTATTCACAAAGTATCACCAGTCTTCAGCAAGAATGCCTTCCTTCTTCAGAAATAACATTTATACATTATAATGTTATGTAAATACTATCTATCTAATCTATTTAATCATATTTGGTGATATTTCCTTAGTTTATTTCACAATTATTTGACTTGATAGTTAATTTCCAGGAATTTCTTCTCTCATTAACCTAATTATAAATTCCTTCAGTTATGGACCATATTTTGTGTTTAAAAAAAAAAAAAAAAAACTCTGTGGTGCTCAATGTTCATAGTAGCATTAGTCACAATAGCCACAAGGTTGATAAAATTTAATGAATTTATCTATTCATCTGTCCAGCAACAGATGAATAGAATTTATCTATTCATCTGTCCAGCAACAGATGAATAGATAAACAAAATGTGGCTTCCAAGGATGGACAATCAAGTTTATGAACTCATCCTGAAAAAATGCTACATACCTCATTACTGAATATCATCACAGTCACTGGATAGCCCAGAGGAGTTTTTCAAAGGTGACTATAGCACTTTTTCTAAGATGAATTCCTGAACTTAATTGTCTAACCCTATATTCACTTTTTCCAGGGAATTTTATACTTTCATGTTGTTAGCATCCTTTCATTTTAACTTGAAGAATTCCTGTTAACATTTGAGCCAGGTGTAATGAAGATCAACTCAGTTTTTGTTTGTCTGAGGGAGACCTTTCTTCTTCATTTCTGATGGATAGCTTTACTAAGTATAGTATTTGTGTTTGACAAGTTTTTTCCAGCACTTCTAATGCTTGCTCTCTCCTGGCTTCCAGTGTTTCTGCTGAGAAATCCACTGATAGTCTTCTGAGGATGCCTCTCAATGTGATGTATTGTTTATTTATTGTTTTTTTCTTTCTTTTCTTTTTCTTTCTTTCTTTATTTTTTTGCTTTCAATTTTTTTTCTTTTTCTTTGACTTTTGAGAATTTGATTATACTGTGTCTCAGTAAAGATCTCTTTATGTGTAATTTACTTTGTATTCTTTGGACTTCATGAGTAAGGATGTTCATTTTATTCTCCAGATTTAGGAAATTTTCTCTTCTTTCCTTCCTTCTTTCCTTTCTTCCTTCCTTCTTTTCTTTCTTTTTTTCTCTTTTGACAGAATTTCACACTATCATCTGGGGTAAACATCATCATAGATAGCTCACTGCAACCTCAAATTCCTGGGCTTACGTGATCTTCTTGCCTCAGTTGCCTAAGTAGCTGAGACTACAGGTGCATGCCTCCTTGCCTGGCTAATTTTCCTCTCTTTAAAGATGGAGTCTCTCTTTTGCTCAGGCTGGTCTCAAACCCCTGGCCTCAAGCAATCTTCCTGTCTCAGCTTGCCAGCGTGCTAAGATTACCTAACTAACTAAAGTGGTGGCATGCACCACCACTCCTGGCCATTGTTTCTTTACATTAGTTTTTTGCATCTCATAATACATATTGATTGCTTTACAATGTTTCATAAATCCCATAGGCTTTCTTCACATTTATTTGTTTGTGTATTTCTATTCCTCTGAGTGTTTTAAATAACCTATTTTTAAGCTCATGGATTCTTTCTTCTGTTTGACTAAGTCTAGGTTTGAAACTCTCTATGAAATTTTTGGTTCAGTCACTGTGTTCTTTAGCTCTAGAATTTATTTTTGGTCCCTTAATATGGCTTCTTTACCTTCATTGTATGCCTCACTTTGCTTGTATATTGTTTTTCTTATTTCATTTAGTCATCTCTCTGTGTTGTCTTATAGCTCACTGAACTCTTTAAGATGATTATCTTAACTCTAACTAGGCAGGTAATAGATCTTCTTTTCTTTGGGGTTAGATTTCTTTATTCTGTTGTTTGGTGGTATCAAGTTTCTCTTATTGTTTGTGATTATTGTGGCCATATATTAATATCTGTGCATTTGAAGAAGTAGGCACCTATTCTACTCTTTACATATTGTCTTTTGTAGGGAAAGCTCTCCACCATTCAGCCCATCCAGAGATTCTGAGTGGGCTTTTTACTGGGTTACAAGGGTAGGATTTCTCCTGTAGCTTTGGATACGCTGTCCTGGTACCTGAGGTAACAGTTTGGTAGTCCTGGAGCTTGGGTCTGCTGTGGTGGGGCTGGATTCTGGGTTCATGGGAATGGACCTAGATCCCCTATTTGCAAGGGCTAGCATGAAACCTGGGTCCATGGGGCCAATATGGCACTGGGGTAGCTTTGAGTCTGAGTTCACAGAGGCCCATTTGATCTTAGGATCTGCCTAGAACCCGGAGCTGGAGTCTGTGGGGGCTAGCCCAATGCTGGGGCTGGCCTGAAGCCTGGGCCTGCAGGACCTGGCCTAGAGGTTGGGCTACCAGGGAAGACCTAGCTTTGGAGTGAGCCTGGGGCTATGGTACTACCTGGTGCTGGAGCAGGCTTAGAGCCTGAGGCTATAGTGGACTGGTTGCAGCCTAGGGCCATAGAGACCAGCCTGGCATTAGGGTGGGCCTGGAGGTTAACTCTGTAGGTGCTGACCTGGAGCCTGGGGTCAGGAGGACTGCTCTGGTACTAGATTTCACTGAGGCGGGCCTGGCGCTGTGGTAGCAAAGTTGAGCATTCAGTCCACACTCCTTCCCTCATGTGGATGTATGTTCTCTGTGCTGTGCACCTAGGCTTGGGGGAAGGATGAAGAAGATAATTTGAAACTGTTTTTCCTCCCCTTTTCAATGTGTCTTTTTTAAATTTCTGTGATATACTCAAATTCTGTAATCTCTCATCTAGATTCCTTTGTTCCTGAGAAGGTATTTTCAAGCATGGATAGTTGTTCACACTGATGTTACTACACGAAGATGTGTCCTGAAAGGTCCTATTCCACCAACCTACTGATGTCTACTTCTAACATGGTTCACCAACATAGCTGCAAAATTGATGCTGGCTGTTAGCTGGGGCTTCAGTTCCTCTCTTTGAGGACTTCTTCTCGGGGATGATTGAATCCTATTTTACTGAGGCATCTCACTGAGTTCTTTCAGAGTGAGAGAGCCGAGAAACCAAGGTCAAAGCTGTGATGCTCATTATGATCTTGCCTTGGAAGTTATGCATAATCACTTTTCATGTATCCTATTGGTCACACAGGGCCATCCCTGATTCATCATGGGCAAGAACTACACAAGAGTATGTGAGGATCATTGAGACATCTGTAGCTTACCACACATAGATACCACAATAATTTAAGGAAGGTGTGCTTAGAGTTGACCTTATTTTTCTTTGTGCCTTTCTATGCTTTAAATATTTTTTTTCTTAAACATACATGACTTTCAAAATTACATACATACAAATCAACAAAAGTTATTTTGGGGAGGCGTGAACACAGAAATTTTTTTTTCACCATTCTGGTGGCTAAAATTCAAGATCAAGATATCAGCAAGTTTGGTTTCTCTTAAGGCTATCGCTGTAGATTGTGATGGCGGCTTTCTCACTATTTTCTTTCTTTTCTTTAAAAAAAACAAAAGTTATTTTTAAGAAGCCATACATATTCTAGAGAGTAGTGACTTAATTCCTGTTACTTTCATATAAAGTTGACGAATCTTTTCTCTGTTTCCCATAATCCTATAACAAAAGATAGGAGATTTTGTATGGAAGAGGGAGAGGGATAGTCTTAAATCTGGAGCACAAGACTAGGAAGAGGTGGCCAAGGTAGAAGGTCTGGAGTAGGCATGGCAGTACACAGGCCCCAAGGTCCAGACATCAAAATAGGTTAAGAATATTATAAAGAACATTAAGTGTATCATAAAGAGCTTGGGCTTCCAGATAAAGACAGGTTTAACACACACCTACCCACTTTCGCTTCCTTCAGAAATCTCATTAAAATGAGATCAAAGGTTTTTTTGCACAAGTGGTAGATCACCTCTCACTCACCATAGCAGAAGACCAGAAATTTATTCACTCAAGAGAATAAAAAATAGAGGCTGTGGGACCCTGCTGTGGGAGGGGAATTTTTTTTTTTTTTAATTTAGGCTGTGGGACCCTGCTCTCTAGCTGAGGGCCAGTTGAAAGCAAACATATTTCCCTTAAAATTGGAAGTGAAATATTTTCACTTAAGAGTGAAAGTTGAGACCCAGTCCTCTTCTCCCTCTCAGCTCCCGGAGTGCTGTAGGGCAAGACAGAAAATGTAGCTACTAACAGGTTCTAGGTTTTATATCCTGTAATTTGGCTGAATAAAAAGTATATTATAGTTCTATGTCTGAAGGATATGTAAAAGGGACTCATTAGGTTAGGGAGCCCTAACATAAAGAAAGACAGGGAAACTTACTAATGCAGAATACAAATGCCTACATACAGTAAGTAAGAAAATGCCATGAAAGCTACGTTGAGCAGTTTGATGAGAATATTTCAGATTGTACATGAAACCCATACATTGTACCCCTTGATTGCACTAATGTACACAGCTATGATTTGACAATAAAAATAAATAAATACATAAGAAAAGAAGGAAAGACAGGGACTATGACTGGCTCAGTTTGGGACACATGAGCATCTCTGGGCCACGGTAGCTGAGGAAGTGGGGTTGTGGTTGAAGGTGGCAATGGAGGAGAGTGAGAATGTCAGGCAGACAGTGTCCCAGATGTCAATCATAACTTTTCAGCTGCTTCTGTAGGAGATAGTCATGTAGGCAAAGGTACACGAAGGCTTTGAAAGTGTCTTATGAATGTAAGAAAGGAGTAAACTTTACATTTCTATAATACATTATGTTTTTTGTAAGTACTTTTTTCTATATTATTTATTATCAAACATTCTGAAGCAAATACTACCATTCTCATCTTTTTGATTGATTATTAAGGTGGGCTCATAATGTAGTGGATTCCATCACTATCCCTCAGATAGTAGTAGATAAGGGCAGGGCTGGGACGAGAAGTCGTGGTTTTTGATTCTCATTCCTGTGTAGTTTCTATTTTGATATCCCAGTGATCAGGACAGAATCATGAATTCCTAGGCAATTGGGCTGGGAAGGACATTTGCTTATAGGCAGTGAACTGCATTAATGCTCATAGATTCCTAGTACCCCACCCACAGTCCCCCAACATCAGTCCCAACACATGTAAGATCAATAGAGACCAGAGAAGTGCTGCCAGATGCAGACAGCTTGAAGGAACCATGTGGCTTCCTTTTGGAATAAGACTAAAGAATTAATTTCTAGAAAGAATTTTCCATCTGTTTTCTTGGTAAGATTGATTAGAAACATCTAGCCAGTTTTGCAGGTTCTATGAAAGAATGGATGAATTGTATCGTCTGGCCTGGTTAAGTTTCGTTCAAATTTCTCAGAGGAGTTCTAGCTCCATCATGCAGGGACGAATTCTTCCCCTTTAAACCTTCTGAGGGGAGCAGCTGGGATGTCCTGGACTACAGGGCCACCTTGCCTACCCGGCCCCAGTGCCTCACTTTAAGTAACAAGTGCTGTATTGCTTTGAATGTACCACTTGGGTATCAGATAACTTCACATCCACTTAGTGGCCTTTTGCTGAGATACAGCATGGAAGCATTATTTCTGTTTGTCAGTTCTCTTTGTCTCCTTTCCACTTCTCCACCCTGCTTCTCTCCCCACCAAGTTGGTTTCCTTTGTTATTTTTGGTCTAAAGGACTTTTCTTCAATTAATTTCAAGACTTCAGAAAAGCAGAAGACATTGAGCAGTATCTGATCCTTTTACCTACGTGTATATATACAGCCAAGACCTGTGGAGCTGAATTAATAGTGGGTCCATCTTTTTGTTATTTAATGATAGTCTCTATCTCAAAAAAAAAAAAAGAGATAGAGCCTCAAGCTGTCACCCTGGGTAGAGTGCTGTGGCATCACAGCTCACAACAACCTGCAACTCCTGGGCTCAAGTGATTCTCCTGACTCCATCTCCCAAGTAGCTGTGACTGCAGGTGCCCACCACAATGCTTGGCTATTTTTTTTTTGGGGGGGGGGGGGTTGCAGCCATCATTGTTGTTTGGTGGGCCCAGGCTGAATTCGAACCCGCCAGCTCAGGTGTATGTGGCTGGTGCCTTAGCTGCTTGAGCCACAGGTGCCGAGCTGATAGTCTTTATATTTTAATGGTGAGTTTCAACAGACCTGTGGTTAGTTAGCTATTAATGTTATTTTTAAATTTTCTATTTACCATTCTTTCTCTTTATTTTCTTTCCTTTCCTGTCTTCTTTTGAATTTTTTCTTTATCCCAGTTTTTCTTCTCTACCAGTTTGAAAATTGTATGATCTATTTCTTTTGTTTTAGTGGTTATACTTTAAAAATTGCAATACATACTTGAATTAACAAAGTCTAATTTAGGAGCTTTTTTTTTTTTTTTTTTTTTTACATAGACAGAATCTCACTTTGTTGCCCCCAGTAGAGTGCCATGAAGTCATAGGTCACAGCAACCTTCAGCTCTTGGGCTTAGGCAATTCTCTTGCCTCAGCCTCCCGAGTAGCTGGGACTACAGGTGCCTGCCACAATGCCCGGCTATTTTTTGCTGCAGTTTGGCCAGGGCCGGGTTTGAACCCACTACCCTCCGTATATGGGGCCAGTGCCCTACTCACTGAGCCACAGGCGCTGCCCACGTTAGGAACATTTTATTCCTGTTGAAACTTTAGTACCACTTTTTAAAAACAGCTTTGTTGAGATATAATGACATAAGATAAACTCCACAGTTAAATTATGCAATTATAATGTCTTGTCATCTGTATACACCTGTGAAACAATCACCAAAAAAAAAAAAAAAAAAAAAATCCATTTAAAAAAACAAAAACTGATCCAGTTCACAAATGAACATGAACTGGTTGCATGTTACCAAGGTCTGCTAGTTTTCTATAAACTGTTTTTTTTTGCACTGGAGTCCAACCTTTCTTCTTTTCCTGTGACAAACTGGAAGAATAAGAGTTGCCTTGGCTCGAAAATTAAATACACAAACTTGGCCAGGCCTGGTGGTTCACGACTGGAATCCCAGCACTCTGGGAGATAGAGAGGGGCAGATTGCTTGAACTAAGGAGTTTGAGCCCAGCC
The DNA here is from genome assembly GCA_963574355.1 of Loris lydekkerianus. NCBI lineage: Eukaryota > Metazoa > Chordata > Mammalia > Primates > Lorisidae > Loris > Loris lydekkerianus. The sequence continues at coordinate 8,118 of CAUYPK010049190.1, read as the reverse complement.
TGAGCAAGAGTGAGACCCCCATCTCTACTAAAAATAGAAAAACTAGCAGGGGTGTGATGGTGGGCACCTGTAGCCCCAGCTACTCATGAGACATGAGGATCACTTAAGCCCAAGAGTTTGAGGTTGCTGTGAGCTATGATGACACCGGGGAGTCAGACTCTGTCTCAAAAACAAAACAAAATAAAAACCAAAACCCAAAATAACCCAAAAAAACCATATACATTACCAAAAACTGATGAGCTATATAATAATAATAATAATAATAATGATGATAATAATAATAAAATAAATAAGGTGCATGCATACTTACTTTTTGTGATATCTGACACCACAGATAAGCAAAATTGTCCTCAAATAAACTGCATGTATCCCGAATGCCATACATTGGACATCCCTGGAAGAGTTCTATAGCTTCCGCCCAGGAGTAACTATGATAATTGCTATTCACCACAGTGCACTAGGCATCATGCTAAGTGCTTTACATTAATTATTTCTTATTGCTTTCTTTCTTCTCCTTAATTATTGATTATAGAAGCAATGCGGGTTTGCTATAAGTGAATGTACTAAATACTGAAATGAACCATGTGAAACAGAAAAGATTTGGAACCCTCTTCTATTCATTAGAATGGATATTTGTTTATTGTCACTACAGGTATTTTCTATGCATTTCATAACACACATTACAATAATGAAAATGGAGCTAAATGCATAGTGTTTTTTGAGCTCACTTTTTTCACTCACTGCATCAAGGCCATCTCCCCATTGAATGCATACAGCGTTGTTGTTTTGATCACTCTCCCCTTTTTAGGTTCTTTCTCTCCCTCCCTCCCTTCTTCCCTCCGTCCCTCCCTCCCTCCGTCCCTTCCTTCCTGTTGAAATGTCACATTAAATCTTACAGATATCTTTGTGCACTTACTATTTTTATAGTATAACATCCTGAAGTAGAGTGCATTATTTCCAACCCATATAGCTACGTTTTGAGTTGGATATTATCATTTCCCTTTTACAAATTAGGAATTTTATACTTAAAGGCTTATCTGACTCAGATTTTAAGTGACTGAGCAGGGAATGAGAATCCTGGTTTCCTGTTCCACAATATGTAGCATTCCCACCCCTCACCACACTGCCTTTCCTAATAGTTCAGAAAATGGTTGACAAAGAAAATATGTGCAGTGAAATTGTCAGGAGGATTACAGAGAATTTTTAGCCAATAGTAGCCTGTGGAATTAGAATGCAGGGGACATATTTCAGGCCATTTATTTTTTCACCGGGCCTTTCAACTAAGGACGCTGATGTGAGAGCTGAGTGGCTATTTATAGCAGGTTACTGTTGAGCACCCCGGGGAGGTTGGGAAATTGCTGTCTGTCACAGACAACTAGGAACTGCTTGCCCACTTTTGTGTCATGAAGGAAAGGACACAGACTACCTGGGCTAGTAAGTCGGGTCTGAATTCAGACTTACGTTTATTTAATTTAATAAATGTGTTCTGAATAGCATGAGTTGAATTTTGCTTGGTCAGATGCCATTTTTAATGAATCAGGGCTGCACACATTCCTTATAATCCCTTAATGAGTGGTTTTCTAAAACAAAGAATGCTTTGCTAATGTAAGCAAATTTTCCTTAATTTGTATTGAATTAATTAATTTATTTTTTCTTAAAGCAGGAAACCCTGTGCCCAGTTGTTCGTGTCTTATGTGTTGGCTGGCATAAGCTGTATCACTTAACTGTATCATGGAATATAAATATAAATATAAAAATATATTTTAAAAACATAAACAAATATATTCCAACCTCTCACTCCAAAGTCCCAAACCAAACTATATGGTGAAGTTATGTAATTCGAAGAGGTGGTTTTAGATAAAACCCCATGCCAGAAGGAGTTTAGTGGTAGACACTGAATACTTCCCTTCCCCATGTTTAGACTGTGAGCCCTAACCCTGCCTCAGACAACCTGGCTCTTCAGTTACCTAGACCAGCAAATAATAAACAAGGGAGGCAGTGACCAACTCTTTTTTTCACCAGCATCATTGCATGCTGTGAAAGTACAAGAAAATGTGTTTAGTTTAACCTTAACATTTTTGTTCATAATAGCAAATCAGTTCACATTTGCTCATTAAAAAAAAACATTATCGGCCGGACACAGTGGCTCATGCTTGTAATCCTAGCACTTTGGGAGGCTGAGGTGGATGGATTGCTTGAGGTCGGAAGTTGGAGACCAGCCTAAGCAAGAGCAAGACCCATCTCTGCTAAAGAATAGGAAGCCTCACCAGGCCTTGTGTCAGGCACCTAACATCCCAGCTGCTTGAGAGGCTGAGGCAGGAGGATTTCTTCAGCCTAGGAGTGTGAGGTTTCTGTTAGCTAAGCTGATGCCATGGCACTCTAGCCAGGGCAAAAGAATGAGACTCTGTGTCTAAATAAATAAATAAGCATTGTTTATAATCAATCAGCAATTGATTCTGTGACTACAATAGTTTATAGACATCATGAAAATTTTGGTGTACAGGTAATAAGGACTAATAGGGGGCAAATAGACTCTACCTTTTAACTTTGACAAATTTTAGTTAATTGGGTTTGTGATTCTTTGTTTTTTTTAAAAAATGTTATGTTTCTGCATGAAAAACAAGTAAACATCTTCAACATGAATGATTTAATCAATATGCCTGGTGGGGTAGAATTCTGAAATTAATTTTTTAGTGACTCTGTTATTATAATCTTGATCCTCAAAGTGGTCATTTATCAGACACTTCAAACCCACGAGCCTTGTATTGCTTTTAGTTCAGTGGGAAACTGGGAAAGCATAGTCAAGAAAAGTCAGATACTAGCTAAAATGACAAGAATAGTTTTTAATCAGTAATAACTTGCAAAGGGAAAAATGTCCAGCATGAACTGAATTAAAATTTGATTTTTAAAGAAGTAATTAGGCATTTTATTTATTTATTCAGAGACAGTATCATACTCTGTGCCCTGGCTAGAGTGCTGTAGCATCATAGTTCACAGCAACCTCAAACTCTTGAACTCAAAAGATCCTCTTGCCTCAGCCTCCTGAGGAGCGAGGACTACAGGTTCCCACAACACCTGACTACTTTTTCTACTTTTAGTACAGACAGGGTCTTGCTCTTGCTCTTGCTCAGGCTGGTCTCGCTGGTCTTGAATACCTGAGCTTCAGCAATCCACCTGCCTTGGCCTCCCAAAGTGCTAGGATTACAGGTGTGAGCCACCATGCCCAATGTAACCAGGCATTTAAAGGGAGGAAGAGGGAGTAGGGAGGGGAAAGCAGGCCCTCAGTAGAGTCAGGAAAGATAAAAATCTACAAGGGGTTGGTCAGTGGAAATGTGAGGAGGCCAGCGGTGTCTGCAAGCTGGCAGTTACTGAGGTTAGACTAGAAGACAGAGGTCCTATCCTCATGTGTCTAGGGTAAATTTGGGGGGCAGCTTTGAGTCTTCTCAGGCAGACACTTCAAGTGGGGCTAAAGTCATCTTAGGAATGTGGCAACTATGTTAAGGTTTCAAGTCTCGATAGGCTAAGGTCAAGGCCTAATTGAGAAGAGTGCTCAGAGGAGCCTGCTGGAACTTGGTCATGGAACGATTCTTTGTCGATAGTAAATGAATAACTTTCCAATCCCAATAATCCCAGTTTTGGAAACTGTAAGGAGAGGATGAGCAGAGAGAGGGCTGAAGAAAGAACAGAGTATGTACTGCAAGAACCAGCACAAGTTTATTCACATAAGCCTGGGAAGGCCCTTTGGCCTAAGTGGAAAGGCAACTTCCTTACAATCCGCTTCTGTAGCCAGTTTAGTGGGGGGATGGGAAGGATTTGTGGGGGGCAGAGTTGGGCGGGTTTGGGGTGGGTTGCTAAAGGAAAGTTGATTTACCCATTTAAGGGAGGAAAGCCCATTTGAAGTTTTTTTCTTCTGGGGATCTCTGAGAAATGGCTCTTCCTTTGCAGAGGGGCTGGTTGGGCATCTCCGAGATGCTGCCCCTCCCCACCTTACGAAGGGAAACCCCAGTGCTGGGAAGAGGGCCCCTCGCTGGGTGCCCTTTCACTGTAGCCTGCCTCCCTCAGAAACTTACCCTACGAAAATAAAGCACCACCAACTAAAGATATGTGTTCAAGGATGTGCGATACAACATTGTTTAAAGACTCAAAACCGGGAACATTCTGAGTATCCCTTGGTACAATGAATAAGCTATGAAGTGACTATACTGGGGGGTAGAATGCAGCTATTAAAAAGAAGTTCAATCTACTGGAGCCAACATACAGAACCATGAACCATGATTGAGGGGAAAAATCAATTTAATGTGTTTTTTTAAACTGGAAAAATAGAACCCATATATGTGGGTATGAGATCCCTTTTTATGTCCCATGTTGCATTTTGATATGGGGTAGAGAAAGATGTGTGTTATCAACTGAGACAGGAATGGACAGGAAAGAGGAGTTCTTAAATTTTTCTTTATGCCTATTTCTGTATTGTTGAACTTGCTGCCATGGGCATGTATGGCTTGTTAAATTTAAATATTTTATAAAATAAAAAATACACATAGGAATCATGGTTTTCTTATTTTGTAAAAAGGAAACAAGACTACCTTTCAGTGTGATAATGTCATTGTTATGGTCGTTAGAATATAAGTGTAAAAAGAATTTATGAGAATTCAAATGCCTGGAGAAGCTTCCCTGTGTGGTTGATATTTCTCAGCCGTTGTAGTCCATGCTTCTCCACACTGGTTTCTCACCACCATGTGTTTACTCCACCGGCCAAGAAGTTTGAGCTTTTTACCTCCTCTTGTCTGTATTAAAACAATACCCACCCCTGTGTTCAGATCCTCCTCCATGGTGCCTCTTGATTGAAGTTTCACCCCAGCGTAATCTCCTTTTTCTCTTTAGTGATTAGTGACTGTCATGAAGTCACTTATTTCATTAAATACGTGAACAATCCTTATTTAATTAAAACACTGGAGAAAACTGGAAATTTTCCTACCATGTTTCTTTTTAATGTGCTTCTAGAAGTTCTTTCTTAGTTCACCCCCTATAATCTGCAGACAAGAAAATGCTGCTGCAAAACTATGAGATGGTCATCCCTAGCAGGGTCCTACTTCACTGTGGTTGCCTCGGTGGGAAGGCGTAAGAATATCTTATGCAGAGGTTTTCTATACACAAAGGTACAAATAATACTGACACTATAGCCAAAGGTTAAGCAAATACAGTGGAAGTCAAGGTGCTATTTAATAAAGTTTACGAGGAAGAAATAATACTTTAGAAAAGGATATGGAAATGAGGTCAAAAGCCTAGGCCTCACAGTTATAACCTCGGGCCGTGATGGCTGAATTAAAACTTGAGTAAAGGAGACCACATAGAGGTAGATGGCACATCTCTTGGGCGAAGGATCCAAATACAACTCAGATTTTTCTTAACAAACACATGTAACCCAATCATATGTACCCTTATATTAATCTGAAAAAGAAAAAAAAAAAAAAAACTTGAGTAATGCATTGGCACTAAGGCTGGAAAACAGGACTTGTAGTTAGCTAGCTGGGTTTGGATAATCTGGAAATTAATGTGAAGAACAGAAGTGATGAACTAGAACATTGATATTGTTTAGAATTATGCACAATGTTTAGCAGATGGATTTGACGTCAAACTAACAAAGCTATAATTATGATCATGATGTAAAAATTTATTAACATATCCATTTATGTATTCAGAAAGTGTATACTGAGCATATCATCTTCCAGCCAAGGCCTGTGGGCTGCAGCGTAGACCCCAGGTAGCTTAGTGGACTCAAGGGGAGGCCTGTGTCTGTTGAGAGCAAGGTATAGTGCAAAAAAGGCAGAGAGAAGAGGCAGGGGACCCCTACAATTTGCATCTGAGAGCAAGAAAATAGGGAGTTTCTAACTTTAATTTCCATATGATTCTTATGAAAATCAAACTGTACCCTCACCTCATGCATTCAGATATGAAAAATTTAGAGAAAAAAAAATTGTTTACTTTGCCCATTTATTCCTGAATCAGCTTTATATTTTCTGTTTTAAAGTAGCAATCATGCTGATGCTTGAATAGAATTAAATCACAAATTATCCAGAGGTTTTCTATACACCTTACATGATTCTCTGCACACTAAATGATTCTCAGAAAGTGCACTTTCTTTTTCTTTTTCTTCTTCTCCTTTTTTTTTTTTTTAACTATAAGCACCTCTTTTCATGAACTGAAAGTATCCCAGAAACAGCAGTGGCATTTTAGAAGATCTAGACTCAGATTAACTCGACCACTAGTCTGCGGTTTAGAGAGGTGAGAGCCTCAAAAATGAATGAAAGCGGCTGTCAACCAGGGTTTTGAAATAGAACTATTAGGGGGGAAAAGGTATTATGTAAGTAATTAGGCTAAGCCAGGTGTTTGAGCTTGAATGCTTAATTTTCCTTCTCAGGTTTTACTTTATCCAGCTTCAGCTAGAAAGGCTGATTAGGTGGAGGGAAAATTTTAAGAGAAAATAAATAATGTCAAAGCTAGGCCTTTTGCACCAGTTAGCCAAGCTGTGAATGCAAAGGAAACATTCCTAAGGGAACATGAACTCCATGTGAACACACTCCAGTGAACACACGAACGGTGAGAAAGGGAAACAGCCTTATTGCTGATACAGAGGAAGTCTGGATAAGAGATCTAACAGCCACAACATTCCCTTAAGCCGAAGCCTAATCCACAGCAAGACCCCAACTCTTCAATCCTATGAAGGTTCAGAAAGGTGAGGAAGCAGCAGAGGAAACGTAAGGTCAGAGATTGGTTCACGAGGCTAAAGGAAAGAAGCTGTTTCCATAAAAGCGCAAGGTGGAGCAGCAAGTGCTGATGTAGAAGCTGCAGCAAATTATCCTAAATATCTAGCAAAGATGATTAATGAAGGTGGCTGTTTAAATAACATGTTTTCCATGTAGACAAACAGCCTTCTATTGGAAGGAAATGCTATCCAGGGCCGTGGTAGCTAGAGGGAAGTCAATGCCTGGCTTCAGAACTGCCTCTGATTACGGGCTTATGTCACCTGAAGTTGATGGTCATGCTTGTTTATCGCCCTGGAAATCCTAGTGCCCTTAAATGCTAAATTTACTCTGTCTGTGCTCTGTTAGTGAGACAACAAAGCCTGGATGTCAGCACATCTGTTTACAGCATGGTTTACTGATTATTTTAAGTTCTTTGAAACCATTACTCCTCCTTGACAATGTCCCTAGTCACGCAAGAGCTCTGATGGAGATGTACAAGGAGACCCATGTTGTTTTCATGTTGTTTTCCACATCCATTCTGCAGCCCACGGATTAAGTAGTAATTTTGACTTTCAAGTCTTATTATTTGAGAAATACATTTTGTGCCAGGCGCAGTGGCTCATACCTGTAATCCTAGCACTTGGGAGGCCAAGGCGGGTGGATTGCCTGACGTCACATATTTGAGACCAGCCTGAGCCAGAGTGAGACTTCCTTTCTAAAAATAGTCTGGAGTTGTGGCAGGTGCCTGTAGTCCCAGCTACTCTGGAGGCTGAGACAAGAGAATTACTTGAACCCAAAAGTGTGAGGTTGCTGTGAGCTATGACACCATAGCATTTTACCAAGGGCAACAGAGTGAGACTCTTTCTAAAAAAAACGAATATATTTTGTAAGGCTATAGTTGCCATACAGAATGGTTCCTCTATTGTTTTATCTGTGTAAAATTAGTTGAGAACTTTCTGGAAAGAATTCACCACTCTAGATGCCATTAAGAACATTCATGATTCATGGAGGGAGGTCAAATATCAACATGACCGGGAACAGGAAAAGTTGATTGCAGCCCTCATGGATGACTTTGAGGGGTTCAAGATTTCAGGTGCAGAAATAGTAGATGTGATAGAAATACCTATAACACTTGCTATTTCGTACTTAATCAACCATATATAGTGTGAACATAACTTATTGTTTTTTATTATTAAATCATAGCTGTGTACATTAGTGCAATCACCTATACCCATTCCAAGATGCACCATAGATGTGGCCCCACCCAATACCCTCCCTCCACCAAAACCTCCCCCCTCCCTTCCCCTTCCTTGGCCCTTTCCCCATAGTCTTGTGCTATAGTTGGGTTATAGCCTTCATGTGAAAGCTATAATTT